>JAQZBX010011495.1:0-36711 GCA_029593785.1 Cabassous unicinctus
TCTCTCTCTCTCTCTCTCTCTCTCTCTCTCTCTCTCTCTCTCTCTCTCTCTCTCTCTCTCTCTTCCTTTTGGAGACCCTTTTGTATGTAGCACTCCTCAGTGGCATGTGTTCCACCCTGGGTCTCTGTGGACTTGGGTCCCTGTGCCTGGGGATGCGTGGGGTTCTATCACAGCTGTCCCTGGTGGCAGGTATGAGGGATCCAGGCCCCAGTCTCTGAACAAGTCCCAAGTTGTGCAGGACTGAGTGGGGGAGAAGGAGTGGATCTGCAGGTCTGGCATGGAAGTTTCCTACTTGATATTTTCATTTATCTTCAATTCAGCATTTATTGAGTCCTTCTCCAGTCTCTATCATCCTCCAGAGTTCTTAGAAAGTAAGATTTATCCTTTTATTCACTGAATTTATGGGGAGGTTTTTTTAAGGGGATATTTTACATTGCCATGTTGATGAGGTCACTCCTGGCTTCTTCTTGTGTTATTATTGAATGAATATTTTACCAAAACCTTAGCCTAGACCTGTCATATCTATCACTTGGACTATTGAATTGCCTCCTAAGTCTAACAGTTTTAGTTCTGTCTCTTGTAATTCATACTGCTATTTGCCCCAAGAAGAGTATCCAAAATACAAATTAGACTATTTATTCCATGCTAATCCCTTCAATAGCCTGAGATTCCCTATGAATAAAGTCTAGACCCTCCAGCATGAGGTATGAGAAGCTCCATGACCAGGTCCCTTCCTCTTATTGAAACTCATAGAATCCAGCTTTTCCAGTGTTGGTAGCACTTACCTGTATGTGCATGATCTTATTGTTCTATAACTCTGCACGTTTACTTGTGCAGGTTCTTCTGCTTTGTGGCCTCCCTGTCATTCCTAATCATTCTTACCTAGCCAGTTCTCCTCATTATTTCAGAATAAAACGACTTGTGCATCATTTCCTTTTGGTAGCATATGGAAAGCTTAGGTACCTTTCCTTAACGGTTTATCACCTAATGTACTGGTTATCAATAAATTATGACATTGCAATCAAATCATCCATTAGTGCCTATTGCTCCCATAAATGTCTAGGCTAGGGATCCACAAACTTTTTCTGTAAAGAGCTAGGTAGTAAATATTTGCAATTCTGTTACAATCATTCAACTGTGCCATTGAAGCAAGAAAGCAGCCAAAGACAATATATAAGTGAATGAGCATGGCTGTGTCCCAAAAATCTTTATTTACAAAAACAGGTGACAGGCCTGATTTGGCCTGCAGGCTGTAGGTTGTTGACCTTTGGTCTGGGCCTCTTGATGATGGAAACCATGTCTTATCTTTTTATGTATCTCAGCACCTAGCTAGGTGTCTGTGACAGAGGGGTAGCTCAATAAATGTTAATTGAACTGGGAATGCTTTAGCCTCTACAAACCATCACATGCCAGGTGCTTAGTTTTGTTTTATTTGAAGTACAAAGAAATGGTAACAATCAAGTTGCTATAAAACATTTTGATTTTGTCTACAGCAGGTGTGTCTCATTTGGGGACCAGAAGCAAGCTGCTGCTTACTAAATTGCGAGGTCACACTCCAATATGGAGATGTGAGCATCTAAGGCTGCTTGCTAATTTTCCTAGGTCTTCCATTGCCCTCAGGTCTTTCAGCTCTCCTTGAAACTGCCACAGTGTATCTGTGGTCTGCTTATTGAAAGCTGTGTAACTAAGTACAGTAATAGAATTTTTCAATCAATACCCAATTGTAGCAGGAGCTGGTGGAGAGGTTTCAGGGCAGCCATAACACGCCGAGATAACTTGGTGTCACTAAGAAATCAGGCAGCAGCAAGCAGTATTAATTGAGTTCCATCAATCACACATGTGGGCACTGGTCCTGAAATTTTGTGTAAAAGGCTGTACTATAGCATGATGTGTATTCGGTTTTGTAAACCCAGACAGAAAACTCATCTGAAGTCTGCTGAATGATGCTCAGCTGATCTCTGCCTCTCAAAACGGTTTTCTATTTTTCTCCTGTTCAAACTTAACAGTCTCCTGTATGTATTTAACAAAAGAGACAGGGCAGTGGCACCTACCGGTAAGGTGTGGATAGTTGGTCCCAAGAGAGAATATAGCCTAATAGAAAAAGACGAGGAAGTCAAAAGATCCAAAATTCAAACCCCAGTTGTGCCACCTACTAACTGTGTGTTTTGGATGTGAGCTACATAACATCCAGAACATCAGTTTCCCTATCTTTACAGTGGAGATAATACTTGCCTGCCCCATCATAGCATTGCAGGAAACATCAAAACATTTTTGCTATAAAACTGCTAGGCAGTGATAATCGTTGTGTTATGAACACCTCAATTATTCTCCTTCAGGGTCTTCAGTCTCAACCCTAAGTGAATTTTCCTTGTAATTTAATTCATTAAGTGCCAGAACTTTAATTTTAACAATTTTTATGGAAGACTTTTTCAAAGAATACACAACAAAGTAAATGCTCACTAATCTTATTTTCATTGACTATTCAGCTTATTAAGTCAATGAAAATTTAACCCATTGGTGACTCAGGATCAACAGTGGGAGTGCTGTCTCCTTTATCAGTGCTGTAGCTGTAGATCCTGATGGCAATGGGACTTGGGGCTCTGGCCTCAGAAGTAGCTTAGCATTTGCCTTCTGGGACTATTCCCAGTAGACACTTTGTTAATTTGGGCCATTTGTCTGTATTACACCCAGGGAAAGCACAGAGTTATAGAATGAGTAAAATAATTTTATAGTTGGAAGAGATACTCATCACCTTTGAGTTCATCTCTTCTTAGAAAAAAGTCAAATGAGATCCTGAGGGTTTAATGACTTGCTCACAATCACAGAGAAAATGAGTGTGAGAGCTCACTCCCAAACTCTGATTTTCTGATGACATTAACAATAATATGCATTTGCACAGAGCTTTGTAGTTTACAAAGTGTTTATACATCCATATCTCATTTGGATCTCTCTAAAACCCTGTGAATTTGAGAGGGCAGGGTCATCCCCTCCATTCCATAAGTGTTAAGTAACTTGTCCAAGTTTGAGCATCAGTCTCATTTCCTAGATTGGTTGCTGTGTCCTCAGTATGGCTGTGTCTGATTATGGGAATACCCTGTGAAGCCAATGGACATGAATTGATTTGACCTTTCATTAAGTAGCTCACAATCTGTTAAGTTGTACTCCATATCATCTACTCTGTGGCTCATGAAGTAAGATTAGGTCCTTTCATTTACTGCCTGACATAGCCAGCAGATGGTCTAAATCTTATGGACAGTGGGCCATCTCTGTAGTTGTGCCCTGGAGACTGCTACTGTGAGCTCAGGGGCCTCCTAGCCTTAGAGACTGTACCTCTTCTCCTCTATCTCCATTTGCTCTTCTCCTTATCTTCTTCATATTCAGAAATGCTATCAGTTCTCCACTCTCTGTTTCTAATCTCTGACATTGCCTCAGTTGCTACCAGCCAATTTCTACCTCTCTGCCTTCCCTTTCTTTTCTGTCTACTACTTTTAAAGTTCTAAGCTTTCACATCCAGTGGCCATCAATTATTCTTTTTTATAACTTGAGACACAGTCTATCAAAACACACTTTGGGATGATAATCTCATTCACTTCATCTGCTTACTTAGATATTTTCTCTCATGCTCACTGCTTTGACACTGCTTCACTACTCCTATAATTTCATGGGTATTACTCTACTCCTGTAATTTCATTCTGAATGCTGGAGGCTCCTGATAAAACTTTTGAAAAACAGCCAGTTGATAAATGACAACATCATTAATGGCTACTGAAAAAAAGAAAGACATGATTGAACTATTGAGGCAGACTTTTTAAAACCACTAATATTGAACAAATGTCATTGTTTTTATGGTTAAGAATTCTTTTTCTCTATTACCCAATGCATAGATGTATGCTTTCATTTATACTGTTTATTCCTTTCTGTTAAGAAGAAAATGGAAGCCAAAACATTTGCAAAAGGCCAACATTAGATGCAAATCCCTGAGTATCTTGTCTGATGATAATTGGAAGTCTAAATTGCCCAGTGAGACTCAGCTAAATTTTTTTCACATGTTTATTTTGTGTTTTTTTTTACTTAACTTATTCAATAAGGAGTGATTGCTTATACATTATGTGCCAGGAACTATGCTGGGAATTGGAAACAGAGAGATGAAAGACACGGTATGTATACTTGAGTAGCTCAAATCCCTTAGCTCAAACAAATCAGTAAGAAGACAATTATATTGCAGTATGATAAATGCTATGATGGAGTGTTCCAAAGACTTAGTGGAGGAATAAAGGAAGCAATCTTAACCCAGACTGGAGGACTGGAGTTAAAATAGGAGTTAACCAATTAACTGATGGGGAGAAGAATTCCAGGTAGCAAGAATACAGGTAAATGTAATCCGTACTATTGCCAGAAAGAAAGACTCAGCGAGTCCCAGTTCTGTAGTAAGAAGGTAAGGGATGTTATTATTACTCAGTTTTGCCTACTCTAGAAAAGAGTCTTGCCCTTACTGCACCAGGTCTACTGGTCCATGTATCTCTATATAACAGATTATTGAAGGAGTCATTGACTTCTCCCACCACCTCCACTTCTATGACCCTGATCTAGGGGACCATCAATTTCTCACCTGTAATATTGTATTAGCTTCCTAACTGGTCCATCTACTTTCACCATTCCTCACCCCACCCCACATTCTATTTTCCTGAACACAGCAATCAGAGAGATCCTGTTAAAATGAAGTCTAAGTGATATTATGCCACTCATTAGTAAAAATATTTCCAATGGCTTTTAATTTCATTCAGAGGGAAAACCCAAAGTCCTTACAATGGCCTACAAGACTCCAGGAGAAATGGCCCTCCATGGGCGTTCTGTTCTCATCTCCCATGACTTATCCCCTACTCACCTGGCCTCCTTTCAAGTAGTAGGCAGGCAAAGTACAGTTCTCATTCAGGGCTTTGGCCCTGGCTGTTCCTTTTTCCTGGAGCACTCAGCCTCCTGGAATCTAGCCTGGCTTTCTCCCTCTCTTCTTTGTGTTTCTGCTCAAATGTCAATTTATCAGGTGAAGTCTTCCATGACCACCCTAAATGAATAATAACCCATCTCTAAACATTTCCTATTTCTTTTACTCTGCTTAGTGCAACATTAGAGAAAATAGATTACTAAAGCCTGCAGTGGGTTCTGCTATTAATCCCACATTCCTTCTCATTAAAAACCAAACAAATGAATAAACGAAAAATTGGGGGTGGCCCTTAATAAATGTGGTTTTAATGATGGGTTTGATCTATTCTGGATGCTGTTCGGTGGTATTCTTATCCCACATATGCTAGTTTCAATTGAAAAGTACTTTTCTTAGCTGAGCTTTCTTCTCCCTAATTCATAGTTATTGCTCTTACACCAAGTAAAAATACAGTCCTGAGGCCCTAATCTTATCAAATGATACCTGTGGAAGGTTTGGCTTCTCTCCTGTTTATTCTGCACATTCTGAATGAGACTGGGGAATACTTTATCTTTCTGTTACTGTAAACTGAAAACTCTGGGCCTGTTATTTCTTTGCTGGAATCATAGTATGCTGATCAGATTCAGTTGCCCACTGTGGGATGGGAGAGGCATTTTGGAGGTCTCTCATGAGAGGATTCCCTTCCAGCTGAGAGTCTGAGCTGGAAACAGCTCCCCAATTGGGCAGAAACATGGCCATCATGAAAAACCTTTATAGCACCCTCAGGAAATAGTCAGCCAGGGTATTCTTGCTTAATCCCTTCATGCCCAGTAACATGTGGGCTAAACAGATAAATACAAAAGCAAGCTCAGAGGGTTTGGAAAATGGCATCTAGTGAGGTAAAGCCGATGAGAAGTGGATGTTGATGAGATGTGGCAAGGGACAAATCTGAAGAGGGAGGCAATGTACCACACTGTGTGACTTGCTTTCTTATTTGTCCTGTCATTTAATCTTCACCCCAAGATGAAGAATGGGTAGTAATGCCTTCATTTCACAAGTGGGGAAACTGAGGCACAGGGAGGTTAAGTAACTAGCTGAAGGTCACGTGGCTCGTGATTAAATCCAGGTTTGTCTGATTCCATGACATCATGCTGCCTATAAATTATAAATAATTTTTTGAGGAATTTGAGCCTAAACCTTTCAAAAATAACATTAGCACAAGAATGAGGCCAGCCTGTGCTGTAGATGAGATATAGCTAAACGTCGAAAAAGACAGATAACTGGGCAGTGGTGAAGGCTCGGGGCCCAGCGGGTGTGTGCAGAATGAAAGTGGCCATTAATCAGACATGTTCACTTAGGAGGACCCTGGGTTTTGACTTTGAAGGCAGCTAAAGAAAGGTCAAATATATGTTTCTTGAATCCTCCAGCAAGCAGAGGTTTTTGGAATGCTTTGCATTCTGCAACATGATAATTAATAATTCTAACTCTGAATTCCTTAGTTGGGACCTTCAAGCATGAAACTGAAAAATTTTGCATTCTCAAAAAATATAAATAACAGCCTGATAACCCCATAAGTTAGGATTTAGTTTGCCTTTAGTCCCTCATGTTAGTGTATTTTCCCTTAGTTGGGTTTCCCCACCAGAGATATATGACTTTGATGATGATGATGACAAAAATACCAACAATAATTTATATCTTTTGAGCAGTAACACTTAATCTTCATAACAACCATATAAAGAAGGTGCTGCTTTTAGTTCCTATTTTGTCCATGAAGAAAATACTGCTTTGAGATGGTTCTAGGTTTGCCCATGTCACATAGCCAGAAAATGACAGACCTGGGTTTTGCACCAGGCTGCCCCACTCCAGGAGCCTGTGATCTGAAAGTCTCAGTCTTTGTATGTGTTTGGTGTTTGAAAGTATGGGGATGGGAGGCAGTGAATGCTGCCAAGTTTGATGCTATCATCATTTTATTTTCTTTCCTCTATTTTTCTCCTTTCTTCTTTCCCTCTCCTTCCTTCTTTCTCCCTCTTACTCCTAGCTTTTTCAATCCCAAACCAGTTTTCTCCCAGTAGGAGAAGTCAGCATTACTTCTCAGGCACCTGATACTGTGTGCTGAATTCTAGGCATGGCCAGAATCCTGGAGCACTGAGTTCTTGGCCTCACAGTTAACTTTCTCTTGGGCAAGTCATCCAATTGCTCCCTTTCAGCTCCCCCATCTATAGAAAGAAGACCCATTACAAATTACTTCTTAGGATTGTTGTGAAGCATTTTTCAAATGAAAGCATGGAATGCTTTATAAGAGGAATTGTTAAGGTTTCAAGGAAAAGGTAGGAAATGGAAAAACCCTCCTGAGAACTCCGGTCCAGCCAAATTACCCAGCTACTATCACTGCAGTTGTATTCATATCTCATTCAAGATTTAACATCTAATTCCATGTGGTTATATAAAATCACAGAATGCTTTTACCCAAGACAGCTTGCTGGAATTTATTTCTTTAAAAGTCTCTAGACTGTGACCTCCAGGGGTAATAAAAGCATTGGCTCCAAAATGGCAGTGCAGCAGGAGACCTCCTGACCTTCTCACCCAGGCTTTCTCCTCATCTTCCTTTCACTGATAGCACTTCTAGGCTTCCATTTCTTAGCACTTCTGTAAATACTGAGCTCCAAATTTTGAAATGTGTTCAGAGACTGGTGTGAAGTATAATTTGACTGTTGCTTTAGTTTTTACATTGTAGGGAGTCCTTAATTTCCTGAATTTTGTTTTTTGAAATCTAAACACCATCTCCTATTCTATTCTTCTTCTTAGGTTTTTGTCTTAATACCTGATGGTTTTCTTTGCTACAGCTTCCAGTGCAACGAGTTCTCAAACCCTGGCAATGATTTAATTGTGCACCTATTAGTGAAAAACAGACTCTAAAGAGCTTTGATCTTTGAGAAGAAAATTCTGCATTATATTAATCTAGAGAGTAAGAGGTGGGTGGATTTAAGAACTAACTTTTATTGAGCATTTACTATGTGTGGGAACTCTGCAAGTGCTTTACATGCCCTATCTCATGTAATCATACTAGCAATACTAGTATGATATAGTTTCTCTCATTGTCCTGATTTCACAGATAAGGAATTTGATGCTCAAGAAGATTAAGCAACTTATCAAAATCAGTCAGCTAGTAAGGAATGGAAACAGGACTGGAACCTATACTTTGTCTACAGAGTCCATACTTTTTCTTAACCAGTAACTAAACCAAAGACTAAGGAAAAGTTATCCAGGCACCTGGGTTGTTTCAGTAATACATCTGTGACTAACACCTCCCTTGTCCCCACACAAGGGTCAGAATTGAATATTCCTTAGTCATTTCCTAGTTGAATTGCTCTTCCTTCTATATGATTCTTCCATTTCTGTATCTCAGAGATTTTAAACTCATAAAAACTTGTACAAATTCCACATTTGACTCTGCCCTTTCTAATTTCTAAATGAAATTAGAGTTGGGAAACAATATTAGCCATCCAAAACGCTTCATAAGACCACTGCATATTTGGTGAAAAAAGCAGAGCAGAAGGGGCCCTTGGGTGAAATAGCCCAAAGCCTGGGTTTATAACATGCCAGTTACAGTAACTTCTCCTCCTTCCTCACAGCTTATGTTCCAGTAACCTAACGTCACTTGTGGTTCTCCTTGACAGAGCGCCATGCCTCTGTCCCTTTGCACACTCTGTTCTTTCCCCCTGCTTGAACACCTGTGGCCCCAATCTGCCTGGTGGTTTGTTATTTATTTTTTGGATTCAGATAGGGCTCTTTGCTGATGCCTTTCTTGGCCTTCCAGGCAGAACAATAGATAACAAATGATTTAAGTAAAGTATGTAGTAGGTTAGATACTGATAAGTGTTTTGGAAGAAAATAAGGCAGGAAAGAGAAATAGGAATTGTCTGCAGGGTTACAACTTTAGATAGTGACCCAGTGCTTTACTGAGGAGGCACATTTGTGCACAGACCTGAAAGAGGAGAAAGCTGTGCAACCCTTTGGAAAAGAGGAGTCAGCACAGAAGGAACAGCAAGTACAAAGGCCCTGAGCTAGGAACATCACTGGAATGTTCAAAGTTCAGCAGCTGGTCTGGCAGGTGGGGCAGAGTGAGCCACAGGCAGAAGAGGAATGTATATGTCAGAAGAGTCTTGGGGGATTGTATAGGGCCTTGTGGGCCATTGTAGAAATTTTGGCTTTCATGCTAAGTGAGATGAGGAACATTAGAGAGTTAGAGGCAGAGGAGTGACATAATATGATTTATGCTGTATGTGTAGTGCTCTGACTACCATGCTGAGTATAGACCAAAGGAGGGTAGTGACAAGGATAGAGCAAAACGTCTACTCTGAAGGCTGTAACAATAATCCGAGTGAGATAATGGTGGAGGAGTGATGATAGTGTCAGTGGAGGTGGCTAAGGGCAGTCAGATTCTGGATATAATTTGAAGGTGGAGCCATAGGATTTCCTGATGGACTGGATTTCGGTTTGAGAAAAAGAGTGGAGTCAAGAATGACTTCAAGGTTTTCTGCCCTGAGCAATTGATGGGATGAAGTTGCCATCACTTGAGATGGGGAAGGCCAAGGGGTAGGTCAGTTTTGGGGGAAAGATCAGAAGTTCAGTTTGACCATGTTGAATCTGAAATGTCTATATGTGGTGATGTCTTGCAGCAGTTGGATATGAATGTGAAGTTCAATGTCGATGTCTGACTAGTGATATTAATTTGGAAATCTTCAACAAATAGATGTTGTTTAAAACCATCAGACTAAATGAGATCATCAAGACAACTGAGCCTGGGGGCACTCTAAGGTTTAAAGTTTGGTGTGATAGGGAGAAAGCAGCAAAGGACACTGAAAAGTAACCAGAAATGTAAGAGAAAAATAAAAATCAGGAGGGTGTGGAGGACTTGAAGTAAGAAAAAGCATTTTAAAGAGGAGTAAGTGATAGCCTGAATCAATTGCAGCTGACATCTGAGCTGTAGACTGAGAATTGACTGCTCCATTTAGCATAAGATGGTCAATGGTGACCTTGATAGTACCTCAGGGCCTTTGCAACTTGTAGTAACCTCTGCCTCTAACATTCTTCCTCTCAATAACTACATGGCTCACTCATTCCACTCTGGGTATTTACTCAAATACTACCTCCTCAGGGAGGCCTTCCCTGATCACCCTATTTAATTTCAACTCTTCCCACTGACATTCTCCCCATTCCACTGCTCTGCTTTATTTTTTCAATATCACTTGTCATCATCTAACATACAAAGCAACTATTTTGTTTAGTCCGCATCTTCTCCTACCAGAATCCAAACCCAAAAGGGAAAAATTTTTGTCTCTTCTATTGATTGCTAGAGGTTTTGTTCTGAGAATGATACCTGGCACAGGGGGTGCTCAATAAGTATTTGTTGCATGGTAAAATAAAGGACTGTACATCTTTTGTCAACCTCAGGACTATTGACATTTTGAGGCAGATAATTCTTTGTTGTGGAGGACTGTCCTGTGCAATGCCGGATGTTTAGCAGCATCCATTGTCTCTGCTCAGTAGATGCCAGTAGCATTCCACCAGTTGTGAAAACTAATAATGTCTCCAAACAATGCCAGATTTCCCCTGGGAGGCCAAAGAAAAATTACTGTATTCAGATCCTAGAAAACAGGATCCTAGAAAACAGGAATAATATTAAAGTATCTAGTATCTAGCACATAGTAGGTACTTGATACATTTTTAATTGGATTGATGTGACTTGACTGATAACATTTTGAATTTGTGTTAGTTTCCCACTTCTGCTGTAACACATTGCCATAAACTTAGTGACTTAAAACAACATGAATTTATTTTATCTTTCTGGATGTCAGAAGTCCTAATATGTCACAGTGGGCCACAATCAAGGCTGCGTTCATAAAGAAGGATCTAGGGAAGAATCTATTTCCTTGCTTTTGCAGCTTCTGAAGGCCCTCTGCATTCTAGGCTCAAGGCCCCTTCCTCCATCTTTAAAGTCAGTAGTGAGTTTAGCATTGTTAGACCCCTCTCTAAGTCTAAATTCTTTTTTTTTTTTTAAAGACCCTTGTGATGACATTGGGCCCACCCAGATAATCCAGTATAATCTCTCTTCTTAAAGTCAGCTGATTGGCAGCCTTAACTCCATCTAAAATCATGTATAGGGAGCTGTTTTTCTGCCTTATATTATTGGTCAAATGTTTATTTCACATTTTATGATATAGTTAGTGTATGCACAGGAATGTCTTCTAAAAACTGCTACCTTTTTATATAATGAATTTACTCCATCAACAAATGTAGACGAATGCAGAGATGCAAAAAGCATGGTCCTTAAAAATTTCATGGTCCAGTTGAAGAAACATCTACTATCGGAGGAACATACACAGTTAATACACTGACCTCCCCAAAACACAATTATGTAAAGGGGTGCATTATCTCTTCCTTCAACCTGTGATGCACCCATCTGGTTCATCCTACTATTAGATTCAGCAAACATTTTCTTTAAAGACCCAGATAGTAAATATTTTCTGCTTTGCACACCATATAACTGCCACAGCTACTCAATTCTGTCACTTTAGTGGGAAAGCAGTCACAGATAATAGTTAAATGAGTTGTTATGGCTGCTTTCCAATAAAACTTTATTTACAAACATAAGCCATAGTTTGTCAACTTCAGCTTTATAATATTAATATTTTTATATCGTAAATCTGACTATATTACTCCCCCCAGTATAAAACCTTGGACTTTCCCCCCAGTGCCTGTCAGGTGAAGTCCAAACTCAGCAGGCATTCAAGGCCCTACATGACCTGCCTACTGTCTACCTTATCCGTCCTCTCTCTGATGGTTAATTTTCTGTGTCAACTTAGCTTGGGTATATATAGTGTGGTAGCTGTTTGGTCAAGCCCTAGCCTGCTTGTTATTGTGAAGGTATTTCATAGATGAAACTTCCAACTACAATCAGTTCTTTGCAAATACAATCAGCAGAGGAGATTGCCCTCAACAATGTGAGTTATGCCTCATCTAATGAGTCGGAGGTCTTAAAAGCCAGAATTGAGGGTTTCAGATGTCAGAAGAGGAATTTTTGCCTCAATTTCAACATTGGCTCTTACCTGAATTTCCTGCCAGTCAGCTTACCCTGGAGAGTTCAAATACTTCAACATCTCCTTTATTGGAGTTTCCAGCTTGCAGCCAGACCTGTGAAGTTCAGACTTGCCAGCCCCTATATTCTCAGGAGCCAATTCCTTATAAAAAAAATCTCTTTATGTATATATACTGTTGGTTCTGTTTTTCTGGAGAACACTGACTAATACACTCTATTTCTCCTGTTGAACTTGATGCTTTTTTTCTGTACTCATCACATGCTTTCACATGTCATGTAAAGGCTAAGGAATTCAATAAAAAAAAAAAAGAGCATGATCTTTGGAGTGAATTGGACCTGGAGTTAATTCCTGTCTTCTTCACTCCCTGGCTCTTTGACACTGGGAAAAGGCTTTAACTTGTCTTGCTGCAACTAGCTCATCTTGACAATTGGAATATACTAATTCACAATGTAGGTGCTGAGCAATGTTACAGTTTATACTCGGCCTCTGGTTGTCCTGGCCTTTCTGATCCATAAGTAACCTATAAAAGAGCAAGGATCATGATGTTTGAGAGCAACACCTTATCTCAGTTTCTTAGGTTTTATAAATCTTACAGAAGTACTGTCTCCCTGTTGTACTGCAGGAAGGAAAACTTTTGATGTCATCATTCTGATGATGTAGCCCTTTCAACATCCAAGGAAAACAGCACGTGTAGATATTTTCTTATCATATCAGTCTTTCCAGATCCAAACCAATACCTCAATTTGAAGATCTCAGGATTACACCAGAAATGACTCTATGTCCCTATCCCATCAGAGAATGGTATTGGCTAGTAGGATATGGACGATTAACAAGAATGTCTGAAACAAGTGATTTTTAAACTGCATATTTAGTAAGTTGGGAAATCATTACTATAAATAATATAGTATAGAATAAAACAGAACAGACTAGGAAATAATAGACTAGAAACTGTCAGAATGCATCACACATGCTAAGAGTTAATTTTATGTTTATACTTACCTATATGCTTATGGGCGGGTCTCTGACATAAAATTTATTTCTGATTGTTTATGGTAGTAAAAAAACAAAAGTAAAGCACAGCCTTATGCCAATTATCTAAAATAATTAAGAGAACAAAAGAAAAGTCTTTATGTAGATGTCTGGGCAGTAAGATATTGTTCTTTAAACAACAAATTCTAACAGTGGGTGGAAGATAGGGAGGTAAAGGGGGTGGTATGCAGGCAGATTCTCAAATGCTCCTGCTTCCTGCTTGGCTTACTGCATTTTGTTTTAATATTCAGCCTCTCACCTTGATGTGAGTTATAAACACTTGTTCATTTTCTTCTTCTATCTAGTACCTTTCTCAGGACAAAACCTTGACTTGAAGTGGCCCTCTCTCTGTTCTTCACCTGACAAAAATCCCACTCATACTTCAGGTCCAACTCAAATGCCACTCTGTGGTGAAGCCTGGCCTCTTCCACCAGGCATATTTAATCACATTCCCCTCCAGGTACTCTCAGCACTTTGTTCATACTGCCAGGGGAGCATTTATCACATTTTATTACACTTGGGTTTATAGGCACTGCTCTCTGCTACTCTGTTGTGAGCTTCTTGGGGAGGAGACAACTAGCTGTAGATTTCTCAGCCCCCAGCACAGTTTCTGTACACAGTAGGTGACAGAACTCTAAACGGAGACAGCACAGTGATGTGGCTAAGACGTTAGGGTCAAACTCTGGATGCAACTTAGTAGAGATCTGACCGTTGCTAGTTCATTTAACCTGCCTCTACCAGCTTCCTCAACTGACAGTGAGGATAACATGACTAATGCACAGCATTGCTGTAAGGATGGAAATGAATTACACTTATAAAACACTTAATAGGTTTTTAATAAATTTGATTTATCATCATTATTATTGGTATTATTATTATTACCATTGAAAAGAGGAGTAGAAAAGACTATTGGAGCTGGTGAAACAAACACATATCTTAGGTGTTAGGGGTGGAGGTGATCCTGAGGTCAATAAATAAATATTAAATTATGAAATATATTCTGCTTGACACCAGAAGGACTAGATGAAAAGTGAGAATTCCAGACATCTGCGTATTTAGTATCATTTGCTGATTAATCATGTCAATTATTTTAACTTTTACCTTTCCTCTATATTTTAAACTAAATTTTAGTGGGAGGTTGATGAGGAGGTGGGTAGGGAGTAAAATGACAAAATTTTGCTCCTGGGCACACCTAACAGACTTAGCCTTTGCAAAGTTAGAGCAGGGTTTCTCAACCTTGGTACTATTGACATTTTGAGCAAGATAATTCTTTGTTGTGGAGGCTATCGCGTGCATTGTAGGATGTTTAGCAGCATCCCTGGCCTCTGCCCACCAAATGCCAGTAGCACACACACCAGTATGACAGCCAAAAATATTTAAGGGGACCCTTGATAAACAGCATGTTCTGAACAAAGTGAAGAATAAAGCCATAAAGCAAACATGAGTGAAGATATCCCTTTATTATTGACAGAGCTGTGCTGGAGAACATGACTTTAAGTCTGTAAGCCAAGCTGGATGCTATTAATGAACCCAGAATAAGGTCGGTTCACTCACTGAGTCCCACAGAGGAAGATGTCATGAAGTTGGGGAGGAAAACATACTGTTTGAAGGCAACTCACTCCTAAGAGAGAAGCAGGGTGGGCATTGAGATGTTCTGAGGATGCCCAGATTTTAATTAGTCTTCCCCACTCCTTTGGATTCTAGATGCACAGGATCAAGTTATTTAAAAGCTTTGATTTTTGACACCCTGTCATCGTTGTTCCCCAGTAACCAGCTTTTATTTATTTTGATACTTTTACGGTTATTTTTAATAGTAATTCATACCTATTAACTCACTATCCAGAACAAAAGCTAAAAATGTGACATATGGTGCTTCTCATCCCATCCTCCTGCTTCTCCCACCAAAGGTAAGCAGCATCTGACATCCCCCCCCCTCAATTTACCAATGAAGTACATACCTCTTATACGCTTACCCATGCCCTCTCCAGGATGGAATAAGCAAAGAGGGCAGAGAGAGGCCAGAAATGGATTTAATGAAAAATCCCTCCTCGGGGAAATCAGGATAGAGGAAAAATGCTTCCTTCTAACAGATGGCTCTGAAACTTGTATGTTTCCTCGTTTTTTTGTTTTTTTTTTTTCAGGGATTCAGGGTGTCCCCAAGAACTAAATATATGCCAGTAAAACTCTAAAAGGATCATGCAAAATGTTTCAAATGGGAAGGGCTATTACTTTTGTTTGTTTTGCTTTTACATTTTTAAAAAATTTATTGAAGCATATCACACATACATAAACATACATAAGCAATAAGTGTATAGTAATGGTTGTGAAATTACAAAACAAATATACAAAACATCATACAGGGCTCTCATACCTCACCCTACCACCAATACCTTGCATTATTGTGAAACATTTTTAACTAGTGTTTTAAGAACATCCTCAAAATATTAATACTAAACAAAGTATCTTCCATTTGGTGTATTTTCCCCCAACACACCCTATTATCATTATTATTTTTTATATCATTTATATATGAACATACATAAACAGTAAGTGTATAGTAAAAGTTGTGAACTTATAAAACAAACATGCATAACATCAAACAGGGGTCCCATATATCAACCCACTACCAACACCTTGCATTGTTGTGAGACATTTGTTACAAATTATGAAATAATATTGTCACAATCTTACTAGTAACTGTAGTCCATATCTTACATTTTGTATATTTTCCCCCAACCACCCTATTCTTATTTTTTAAAATATATTTTTATTACAGAAGTTGTGAACTTACAAAACAATCATGCACATGTGCAAAATTCCCAGACAATACCCCTCTATCAACATACCACACCATGGTGGAACTTTTGTTACAGATTATGAGATAGTGTCTTCAGACTATTACCGCTAACCGTGGTCCATAGCATACATTTGGCTATTATAAACTCCCCCATTATAAACACAGTACATCTTTGGCATAGATGCATGAATATTACAGTATTGCTGTTATCCACAGTCCATAGGTCATTCCAGTTGTATTTTTCCCATGCTTCTTCACATTCCCACCACTCTGCAATAGTGATGTACATCTGCTCTAGCTCACAAAGGACACTCTTGCATCTGTACCGTCAACCACAATTCTCATCCACCTCTGGGTTCACTATGTTCTTCAGTCCCTAGATTATTCTCTAGCTTCCTTTCAATTGACATTTACATCCCTAGACTACCCTTTCCAGCCACAGTCCCATTTGCAAGCCAGTTGTTACTGACTATAATGTGTTACCATCAACTCTATAAATTTCTACACTTTTACAGTAAAGTTAATTAAAACTTCTACCTAATACATTAAGCATCAGTAGTCCATCTCAGTGCTCCTCTTATCTCCTTTAAGAATCCACCACCTACCACCAGGTCCTGAAGATGATTTTCTTACATTTTCTTCTAGAAGCTTTATGGTTTTTGCTTTTTATATTTAGGTTTTTAATCCATTTTGAGTTAATTTTTGTTTAAGGTGTGAGATAGGGGTCCTCTTTCTTTCTTTTGGCTATGGATATCCAGTTCTCTCAGCACCATTTGTTGAATGGGACTGTTCTTCCTGAGCTGGGTGGGTTTGACAAGCTTGTCAAAAATCACTTGACCATAGATGTAAGGGTCTGTTTCTCAACCAGTATAAACCGTTGGTCTATGTGTCTGTCTTTATGCCAGTACCATGCTATTTTTTTTACCACTGTAGCTAGGTAATATGATTTAAAGTCTGGAAGTGAGAGACTTCCAACTTTGCTTTGACTTTTTAAGATATTTCTAGCTATTCAGGAACCCTTACTGGGAAGGGCTATTACTTTTTGTTAGTCTAGAACTATTTTTGTCAAATTGGCCACGTTTAGTTAAATGTGGCGTATGCAAATCCACCTTGTCGTTTGGTTTCTTACAAGGCCCATGTTCCATTTCACATGCAAAGAATTTTTCTATATAAAATAATAATCTTTCTGCATATTAATTCTCCTTCAACTTTGAGTTTTGTTATTTGATTTCCTTCAGCATTAAAAAGTCCTTTTAAATATTGAATCCCTACCATCTTAGAGTTGCTCTAATCCAACATCTCCTCCAGGGTAGTTAGGTATGAACAAATGAGAGCATTATGATAGATGCAGGCTTGTTATGTCATTGTTTATCTGTAATCTATTTATGCCATACTCCAGAATCTGGAAAGTGATGGACAAAGAAGCAACATATTAAGTCATATAACTATTTTGCCAGACCTTCTCTGAGTTTACAAGAGAGCTATGATTCCAAGTTCCATGACAAACCAAACGATGCTACTAAGGTCACCAAGTTGAGGAAGGAATGACAATGTGCCCTCACTAAAGAATAATTTCCAGAGCACAGGGATCTTTTCTTTTTTATTCATAGCTGCATCTCCAGTATGTAGAACAAGATAGTTCATAGTAGTATGTATTGCTATCTGGAAAAGCAGAGTGCTGGTGATAACAACAATCATCCAGTTTGTGACCACATTTCAGGTGCAGTGCCCTGGGCTGGGAGGTTTATGCTGGTAATTTAATTTAACCCTCCTAGCATGGGTGTTATCATTCTTACCATTCCTGCTTTGGGGATGAGAAAACTGACGCCCAGGGGAGAGAAGTAATTTTCTATAGCTCACACAGCTAATAAATTTAGAGCAAGAACTTAGACCATGCAGTTTCTTCCATCCCATTTCCTTAAAAGCTAGAAAGAGAATGTAGTGGAGATCTAGCTTCCTGTTTTGGTTATGCCATCAGCTAAGTAATGTTTTGCAAATTATGGGTCCTCTGAGTATCAGAGCCCTTTTCTTTAAAATGTAGGGTTTGTAGTTGATAAAAAAAAACCTATCCAGATATAAATAATCTGCCTATGCTCTTTAAATAGGATTTGACAGTGTGTTTTGATGTTTTATGAGGTATTCAGAGAAAATTTGCATTGACTTTCTTAATTTCCCAAAAGTAATTTAAGTTTTGGATGACATGTTCTTTATTTGCTTTTATGTTTTTAAATTTGCTTTCCCATATTAGCTGAGGTTTAAGTAGGAATGAATTTCTTTTCTATTTCAGATAAATTCCATTAAAAAATGGTGTGTGCCTAGATTTGATGAAATGTGACGAGGCCAGATAAACCTGGAAGTTAGATAATAGGCACTTGAACTTGAATAGCTCCCTACCCCCTTCTTTAATGCAATATATATAATTTGGAGAGATTGTTTCCTTTAATTTTTAGATAATTCTATTAGAATTTATGGCATCCTTACAAAAGGGAATAAACCTACCCAATGGATTCCAGATTATAGACAAACCTGCATTATAACATACTAATAGGAGGTAAGGCTTTGAAGCCAAAGAGATTTTTGCTAGAATCTTGGCTCTACCACTTACTTCCTGTGCAAGTGACAGGGCACTTAATTTCTGAGTCCCTGTTTCTCCATTTTAAAATTGGATACAATAACACCTATCTGATACTTCATTGATAAGGACAAATGTTGCTCTTAGTAACTGAATCAAGAATGGATAACAAGGGACGCTTTAACTCATCATGCTGAAACTGAACACCTTGTATGATGGGTTTATGTTGTCCGGGTATTAGACAGTTTGTTCTATGTCCAGGCTTCACAGTGATAACTATAATTTATTAACTTTGTTTAACAAAAGACATATATAACACTTACAATATGCCAGATACTATTTTAAGCCCCTCACAAATATTAACTCATTTCATCCTCATTGCCCTCTAATTATTATGATATCTGTGCATTCCTTGAACATCACAAGCATCTTATGCTCTCTTCCATATTATCATTTTATTTAAGGATGAGTAAAACAATGACACACACCTATAGGAAGCATCTCTGAGTCTCCTAACCAGGTCTTCAGATTCTAGATCTAGAGCTGTTTTGACTGTGTCACAAAGAAACCCAAGCTAAACCTCCAGTTTCCAAGCCCTTGCATTCTTTTGGTTCCACTTGAATTCTTTTCTTACCAGCTATCCATCTTTGATTTTTAGATTACAAAAAGCTTTACTTTTCTGATATTAACTTTGATGCAGAGCTATAATTTCAATATCTTACTTGAAATGTAATTCGCCAGAGCCCACAAGGTTTGATTTTGGGGACAAGAGATTTTGTGTACATATGTAAACATATATTTATTTATTTATTTTATTTATTTATTTTTTTTTTTAAGATTTATTTATTTTATTTATTTATCCCCCCCTCGACGCTTGTGTTGCTGTGTCCATTCACTGCGTGTCTTCTCTGTGTCTGCTTATCTCCCCCTTGCTGTGAGGTCTTGCCGCATCAGCCCTCGGCGCCGCGCCAGCCGGCCTGCCCTCACAAGGAGGCCCCGGGAAGCGAACCCAGGGCCTCTCATGTGGTAAACGGGTGCTCTGTCCATTGAGCCACACCCGCTTCCTGCGGTGAGGTTGCTGCATCAGCCCACCACACCGCTCAGGCCGGCATGCCCTCACAAGGAGGCCTCGGGAAGCGAACCCGGGCCTCCCATATGGTAAATGGGGGCTCTATCCATTGAGCCACACCCGCTTCCCTAAACATATATTTATATACCATTTGGTTTCTGTGTTGAACATACCAAGACAGATATTTTCTAAATCTTTGTTGCACAAACTAAGCGTTCTAAGATCCTGAAAATAGGAAATGATATTCAAATTCCAGGGTGTGCACTGTCCTCTGGCAGAGGCAAAGAGGCTCCCAATTAATTGCTGAAGCTGCAGAGTGTTAAATCATCCAGGTTATATTAAACAATGTGGAAAATGACAATATTGTGAGATAGTCTGTGTACTTGGACTAGCATTCAACTGTCTAAAGACATCATGTGGCTCTTGGAAGTTAGAGCCATATTATTTATGTGATGGTGACAAAATACAACCACGGCTTTTATCCAGGGTAACATTTTCTAACTGCAATTCAAAATAAATAAAAACATTTGCTCACTTAGCTTTCATGTGAATAAAAGAAACTCTGGGTTAACAAGTTGTGGTCATCTTCAAAAATGAGAAATTTTGCAGATTTAGTGCACTAAATTATTTGTTCTCCAGCAAGGTTTGGTAATAAATTATTCTTGTGGAATTGTTTGAGCAAGAGTTTTCCTCCCAAGAAAACCTGTAAAATGATTAATTCACAAATATTTTACAAGAATTTACTATTTGCTCAGATACTGGGGGTAGAATCGTATGGTGAACAAAAGCTATTATGCTATTTGTCCTTAATTATCTTGTTGGCAAGTGGAGGAGACAGGAAGTATTAATCAGTTATATGTAAATGTACAATTGTGTTTTAATACTCAAAGGAGAGGTACCTGTAGCTGCACTATGCTATGCAAATTACAGTTAGGGAAACTAACATGATCTGGGAAGACTAGGATTGGGATAACTCTGCAATGCTTGTCTAAAGACTTAAGAAAGTACACACTCTTCGAACCAGTATTTTGACAGTGAGGCATTTTCCCTAATGAAATAATTGAGGGTGTAATCAACATTTTAACTACAAGGGCAAGACATTGTTTTTATTAAACATCTTAAATATTCAAAAGTAAGGGATTAGTTAAATTTATTACAGTTTCAAAAATTATATGGACTATTAGAAGTCTTTTAAAAATAATGTTAAAATGTTTTTATTGTCATGAAAAGTGTTTAGTGAAAAAGAGGAGGCTACAAAATAGTATTTAAAAAGCCTTTGCCTTAAACCCAACCCTACCTTTTCTAGTTACTAAATTTATCCTATTTGATTTCAAATATATTAATACTACTACTATTACTGATAGTAATAGTAACAGGAATAGCTGCTAAGACTATCTACCCATTTAGCACATGCCAGGCCCTGGACTAAATGCTTTTCTTTTTTTTTTTTTAAAGATTTATTTATTTATTTATTTATCCCCACCTTGCTGCG
The DNA here is from genome assembly GCA_029593785.1 of Cabassous unicinctus. Taxonomy (NCBI): domain Eukaryota; kingdom Metazoa; phylum Chordata; class Mammalia; order Cingulata; family Chlamyphoridae; genus Cabassous; species Cabassous unicinctus. The sequence continues at coordinate 20,978 of JAQZBX010011495.1, forward strand.
TCCATTCGCTGTGTGTCTTCTCCGTGTCTGCTTATCTTCCCCTTGCTGTGAGACCCCGCTGCATCAGCCCCTCGCGCTGCGTGGGCCGGCCTGCCCTCACAAGGAGGCCCCGGGAAGCGAACCCGGGGCCTCCCATATGGTAAACGGGGGCTCTATCGACTGAGCCACTCCCGCTTCCCTAAATGCTTTTCATTCATTATCTCAGTTTATCTCATATAAACCAGTGAAATAGGTCTTATTAAATTTATTTCTTTTTATCAGAATTTTTGAATACCTCAACACAGATACATATTCCCTGTGCAACAGAGAAGAATTATCTGTTTCAATGCTCATGCTGTTTACCATGAATTTCTTTTGCCATTTTACCTAAGAGAAATCCCTTGTTCTTTTTGCAACAGCATTCTGCGAAGAGGGCTGCAGATATGGTGGGACATGCATAGCTCCTAACAAATGCACCTGTCCATCTGGATTCACAGGAAGCCACTGTGAGAAAGGTAAAGACCGGGTGTGTTGAAAATAACCTGGCTTGTTTTATTGGGGAGTGGTGGAGGAGAAAGAGAGAAAGAGAGAGATATTGAGGGAATGGAAGCTCTTCCTATAATACTGAGAGTTGAGTTGATACATTGCCTTTTGGTGGTAGATGTTCCTCTCCCAAAGTGGGTACCTTTCGATTACTGCATAATAGGCGTCCTCCCTCTGAAAATAGAGCTTCATTTGCTCTCCCTCCAATCTGTTTAAATTTAGCAAGGTTGAGCCTTTTCTCTGCTACAGTTTGCAGTGTGAGTTTTTAGTGCTAATTAGAGATAAAGCCTGATGAACTGACCTGCCCCACTTATCGCCAATTGGGTAGCATCACACACAGTTATTGGAATTATAACAATCTGCTGCATCACCAGAATCTAAATTAGTAGTGCATACTCCTTGTGTAAAAGCACATTCAATAACTCCAGCAGCAAGTTTATTGATGTGCTTAGCATTTTATTCTAATATTGGGTTATTAGGGTCATTATCATTCAGAGACCTGATAATATAAGCCAATTAGTATTGGTGAGGTTTTATTATGTGCATCTTTCTGTCGGCAGCAAATGAAGAGTTTATCTTTGGTGCTATTTGGTAAAATTCAGCTTTCTCGTTGCTTGGAGAAGTTCTTACAGTGTGCAGATGAAAGTTGATGTTTAATGACAATATCTATATCAACACAAGCAAGGTGTTTATGCCATGTAAAAATGGATATGTTTGCTTCCGTTTATTTTTCCATGAATATTATTAAGGAAAAATCACTGTCTTGTGTTTTTCTATGTGTGGAATATCACACCTGATATAATAGCATCACATAGAATAATGGAAATAGAATTCTGCAGTCATTATCTCTGTCAGTAAATGAGGGATGGCTTCATCTGATGCCAAAGATCTAAGTAAAGCCCTTGTTCATTTTCCTTCTTGTTTAGAGGTTTCTCTACCTAGATAATAAATTAAAAATAAACCCATTTATTATACATCCCCTGGCAATATATTACATTGCACTGCATGTATATTTATATCCTCTTAAAAACATATCAAAATTTAACTACGTAAATTATTCAACAAGGAAATCAATAAATGATGTTTGCACTATTTTTTCTATGTTTTTGTAATGCTATCAACAAATAAGTCACATTTATTAAATAATTATTAACTGGTCTGTCCCTAAAAGAAACATAAAATTACAGCCACATGTACAGCCAAGTATGGCCTGTGAACAAGCATGGTAGTATTGACACACGGAGCTGAATAATTCTTGTCAAAAGCAAAAAAAAAAATGTGATGTTAACTTTGTATGCATGCCCTTATTACAGTGCATTTGCTTTTAATTAGGCTTCCAAAAATGAAAAAAAAATCTAAAGGATTCTCATTACTTCCTCTAGAACTGCTATAGTTTTCCCAAAATAATTATATAGGAATAAATGGGGTTAGAATGGTGAGAATGATAATGATGTGATGATGGATACCACTACTGAGATATCGTTTATTATGTTTGAATTATGTCAGGCCTTTTAAATGAATATTTTAATAGTAAGAACAAATTTTAGAGATAGATATGATTACTCCCATTTAGCAGATGGCAAAACTAAACTAGGTAAAATAACTTCTGCAATGGCACAGATCAGTAGCATAGTTGGGAATGAAACTCAAGTTGCATTCCTTAAAGTCTGTATCATCAACCCTTGCATGTACTTCTCAAAGGATAATACATGGACTTCCTGTTAAAATACACCTTCCTAGGCTCCCTCCCCAGATCTGTGAATCAGAACATTTGGAGGTGGGTCCACGAATCTGTGCCTTCATCAAGCACATCAGGCTATTGTATATTTAACCATAGCAAATAGTGTATAGTTCTTGTTATTTCTACATTATAATCTGGGGGAGTATTGGCCTTGGGTCAGGTGTGGCACAGGGAAAATTGATTATGGTCTCTGATGGCTAGTTGAGTTGTCCTTTTCCTTTCCTCTGCTCAATAAGTGGTTGATTGATTTTGTGATTGTGCTTCGGTCCTTAATATGGAAGAGGAAAAATATAGATAAAGAAGAAAATCAAGACGAGAGGCAAAAGTAAAACAAAGGCCATGGGTTCCTCCGTAAATATTAACATTGAGATTGAGAATTGCATTTTCCTGTCCTCTTTCACAGAGGACAGTAAAAAAAAAAATTTTTTTTGCATGTGATGCTACCCCTCCCCCCATGTGTAGTAAAATCATTCTAATTATATTCAAATTGGTCAATATTCTAATTATTTGAGTTTTTCTTACAAAGGATAAAGTACATATTTTCCAATCAATTGTATGCAAGAGATCTAGATTAATTATAGGACAAACTCTTTGAAAATCTGTGGCACATTTTGTCTGAATTGGTCTGTTATGTTGATCATTAGCAATAAACATTAAATAAGTCTATTTGTCATTGAATAGTGATGCCAGATGCCTTACGACTCAGGATCCCAAAAGAAAAATGCACATGATTTGTGGATGTCTTGTGGCATGATTACACTCAATCACTTATTTGGTTTGTTTTAAATTCAGGACTAACTAAATGCTCCCATTTGAGCTATTTGGAATCCACTTATATTTAGTATTAAACATGTTCTCTTGGCCTCCTAGTTATTGGTTTTATTCTTTGCTCATTCTAGCCAGCCTTTAAGAATTCAAATACCTCATTTATTCAGTCATTTGTTGAAGAAAATGCCTATTAGGAATATAATAAATTTTAAAAATACCCCTCATATTTGGTGTGTAAGACCAAAATGAACAACTCTGCATTTATTTTCTAGTAATGAGATTTTATTAAATTAAATATTAAACTTTCTATTACCCCACACAAGTTAAGCAAATGTTTTGTCTCCCTTGGTTTCTGGCCAACAGATACTCTTGGTTCTTCTCTTTGTTCCTTCTCTGTGTGCTTAGCTTTGATTTGGTTTCACATTTAGCATGGAGATGTACAAGAAAAGAGATAAGTGAAGAATCAGCAGGAAGAGTAGTTTTGCTACACTTAGGATGGAAAAGGGCTGCTGCTGAAAGCTCTCTTCTCAACCTTGCTAAAAGAGTTAAAAGGATATGATGTCCTAATGTAGCCAACCACAAAATGAAACAACACAAAGTCCTCCTAGAGACTTTTAAAATGTAAAATCAAAGAGCTACCTAAATCCAGAAACGTGTTACCTACCATAAAACGGGAGAACATAACCCTCTAAGAAGTCAGTGAGTCTAAGTTTTCTATTTGGTATTATTTGCAAGTGAGAACAAGTAGAGATTAAATAGAAACTACCAAGCTATGTCTAGATCAGGGTTTCTCAACCTTGGCACACTTGATATTTTGGATCAGATAATTCTTTGTTGTGGGGGCTGTCCTGTACATTGTAGGATCTTTAGCAGCATCCCTGACCTCTAACCACTGAATGCCAGTAGCACTCCCTCCCCTGATCATTACAATAAAAAATGTGTCCATATATTGCCAAATATCCCCTGGGAGGCAAAATTTTTCCTTGCACTTTGAGAACTACTGGTTTAGATGTAGCATTTCTTTAAATCTTTTATAAAAAGATATATATATATTTTAAAAGGTATATGTATCTCAGTATTATTTGATAATAACATGAAAACCATAAGCATTTTTATAGGGGAAAAAAAGCATTTTTAAAGTATCTCTGGAACATTTTTAGAAGTGCGTAGGATTTATTTTAATTAGACAATTCTTGACTATTTTAGAGCCAGAGACTGTCTGCTGTCCATTATGTGCTATGTGGGGCACTCCTTCTTATAGTGTTAGGAATCAGATTGTTCCAGAATCTGGGCCTGCTCTAAGTCCACCTTCTCTCACTGATGGAGTAAACATGCAGGTGCTGCCGATCCATCCAAGGAAAATGTGACTACAGCACTTAGGTTTGTTATTGGAGACCGTGCTTCGTTGTGAGAAAGAATTCAAGGATGAGCCACAGATTAATTAAGCAAGTACAGAATTTATTGGGGTGGGGGGTAAGGCAAGAGATCAGAAGTGTACCCCCAGACATGAGGGTGGGCATTCTAAAGGGAGAGAAATGCAAAGTTCTGCCCTGGGGCCCCCTGTTTTATGGGGATACAGGACTCCAGGGCCTGCACTGATTGGCATATTTGAGGCAAAGCAGGGGAACTCTGTTGGGTGATTTGATTCTTTAAGAGGGTTAGGGGTAGTTTTCTGGTGGTGATTGGCTTCTGGCTGCTGTCCACGAGCTCTGCAGGGCATGTTGACTGGTGGTGATTGGTCTCTGGTCACTGTCCACGAAGCCTGAAAGGGGGTGGGGATGTACCCCTCTTGCCCTTTCCCTCTTTCCATCATGGTGGAATGACGTTGCTGGTTGCCTTCTGACAACACAGCCATTGGGTGTGTGCTGTAAGCTGCAGGGGGTGTGCTGCTCCTCCTGTGCCTTCCCAGCTTGCCTGTGTGCCTCAGCAGGCTAATGCTAGAAAACAGGCCATGCCTCAGTTTCTCTTATTAGGTTTTTTGCTCCCTTTCGCCTTAGGTCCCTATTTTATCCTGCCTCAGGCTCTGAAGGAAGAGAGAATCCTTTTATCTTATTTTTAAAAGAAACATTTAAATTTATGTAATGAGAAGATCATTTCTCTTCTAATATATTTTAGTTTGCTAGGGCTGCTGTAGCAAAGTACTCCCAACTGGATGGCTTACAACAACAAAAACATATTGTCTCACAGTTCCAGAGGCAGGAAGTATGACAGCAAGGTGTCAGACAGGCCATGCTACCTCTGAAGTCTGTATGGAAGAGTCTGTTCCACGCCTCTCTCCTGGATTCTGGCAGTGGACAGCAGTTGTTGGCATTCCTTGAGTTGTAGCATGACTCACTCTCTGCTTCCATTGTTACATGTTACATGGTATCACATCTATATTTCCTCTCCACTTCTTATAAGGACACCACTCATATCGGATAAAGGGCCCACCTTTCTCCATTTTATCTCGTTTCATTCTGTCTGCACTAACCCTACTTCCAAATATGGTCACATTCTGAGGTACTGGGAATTAGGACTTCAACATTTTTTTTTTGGGGGGGGGGGTGCACAATTCAACGCATAATGTAGTATAAAACTAATACACACACCTTAAAAGTGGAATTTGCTCCAAAATGTTTTCTCTTTATCAGGACTACTCAGTCAATCACTTTTAGTAGGAGTTTGGGCTGGGCTGTAAATCAAGATGGTTATCTGTGGTGCTAGAGACAAACCTGCATTTATTTATGATTACACTGCATCCCCACCCCCCCTTCATACAATTGCATGGACATGAGGTATCCAGAATCAGTGTCTTATGAATCAAGTTGCAAGATCTGGACAGAACTAGGCAAACTATAGGCTGGAACACAGTCTAGTGTAAAAGAATTGAGAAGACATGCTGATATCATAAAAAAATAGCAGAACTTGAATTTTTCCCACAATTACTTCAGAAATAGGTTTGTTTACTGTAACTATTATTCAATAAACTCATTGGCGTTCTCACAGTCTCCAAGTTTTTCCAAAGCATGTTAATGACCTGATCAAGAATATTCAGGGGAATCAATAAACAGCAAAAAAATTTTATCCATTCATAATATAATTGTCAGTAATGTTTGTTTTCCTATTTTGCTTAATGGAATTTTCTAATTTTTATACAAGAATATGTATCATGTTTATAATATGAAATGAATGTTTTTAAAAACTTAAAGAGAACATAAAGTTCATAAAAAGGGCTTCTTTTTTATCAGTTACTGGGAGTCTTTTAACCTTTTCCAAAGGAAAAGACTTTTTGCAAAGTCATTTATCCTATTCTTTTCCCTGTGCTTCAGGGAATTGCAACTATGTAAACAGGGTAGTAGTTTGCCCTGAGTATAGTACCCATTTAACAGATAAAAGAATAGCCAGAAGGAGAGACTTCTGTATCCTCTAAAATTTTAAATCTGATCCCTATTCTGAGTGAGCCCTATCAGCATTCATCCATTTGCATCTGTTCTGCCTCCCTCTGCTTTGGGGGGAGACTCTGAGGGTTTTTAAGAAAGAGGATAATAGTTCCATGCTCATAAAAGAGAAGAGGATGGAGACACCCTGTTCTATTTCTCCTGTATCCTCTCTGTGCATCACAGTACTGTGGGGAGGACATCAGGGAGAAGATGAGTCGAAAAGTGCCTCTTCTAGTTCATAGCAGTCAGGAGAGTTATTTAGCTTTTCTCAACTTGAACTTTCTCAGGTTGCCTGGCACAAGGTACCTGCTCAGTAACTGGCAACTTCTATTATTAATGTTGCTGCTGTTGGTGTCCAACTAATAGAGAGGAGCAAGCAGGACTTTTATAGCATCATTAAAAAGGGGAGATACAGGGATCTTGGGGTTCTCTGAGTTACCCATCCAGTTGAACCCATCAGTAAAGGGATGGACACAAACACTCTTTTAAAAATCCATTAAGGTCAGATTAGTGTGAATTTGGTTGGGGAACTCCCTGAAATGGATATTTCCAGAAATTGAGAATGACAAAGGAGAGATATTGGACTGGATGATAACATCCCAAACCCATAAACGCTGAAACCATTCATCTTTAGAGCAGCTGAGAAATCTTGCCCTCATTCAGTACTCACTTCCTTTCCTCATTTCCATATATTCAACTTTCTTCTTTTCTAGGCTGTAAGGAGGAAATTGTGCTAAACACCCAATATTTCCCCATGCCTCCAAAATGAGTTGCCACTTAACTCTCAGAGCCACTTGAAACGATTTCAAAGCCCTACCCTTGGTCCTGCTGGGATCACTATTATTTCAAGTTTCAGACATAAGGAAAATAAAATACCTCAAGCTATTTTCATCCTTATCTCCTTGAAAAGAGCAAGTTTTTCAGTCATTTCAATGTAACTATAAAGAATGTTACCTTTTGTTCACAAACAGAGATTTGGACTAGAAATTAAAGATGCAGTTCAGGGTAATGAGAAGAGTACTGGACTGAAGGACAGAAGCCTGAGTTCTTATAGTAGATCTGCCACCGTGAATTATTTAACCTCTGAGAAGGGAAACTCTTGATAGCCTACTACATATCTTTATGAGTCACAAACTTGCAATTGTTACTTATTGTGAGCCAGGTAGTTTCATCCCTTTTGGAAATATATGACAACATGTATAAGTGTCATCCAATCAATAGTGGAGTTGGGATTCTATCCCACTAATGACTGAACCTAAATCTCCTGTTCTTTCCATTAATATTTGCTGTCCCTTGATTGCTTTATCTGTACCCAAGGGCAATTAAACCTAACAAATTATGAGGGAGGTCAAATAAATTACATTTCCCTGTGAGTAATGAGCCATAATTTCCTACTTGATTATACGCATCCTTTTTTATATTTCTGTCAACATCTTTGTTGTGCCTAAGATAAGCATAAAGTGAACAAAATAGTGGTTAAGAGCGCAATCTTTGGAGTCATACTATTTTGGCTTAAATTGAGGTTTAACCACATATCAAGACCTGTGAAAGTGGATCATATATACTTAATGTTTCTAAGCTTCAATTTCCCATTAAAAATGGGATCTCAATATTACCTTCCTCATAAAAGTATTGTGAGATTAAATGAGATAAATCAATTGGTAGAGTGCCTGGCTCATAGTAGATGTCTAGAAATGGTAGCTATTATTACTTGTATACCTATTTTACCATGGGATAAAAGTGAGGCTTAGAAATAATAGGCTACTTCCTCAAGAACACTCAGCAGGTAAATGGCAGAGCCAAACTGTGTTAGTCAGAGCTCTCCAGAGAAACAGAACCAACAGGGTGCATCGGTAGGTAGGTAGGTAGATAGATAGGCAGACAGTTAGACAAACATACAGACAGACAGACCAATAAAAAGATTCATTATAAGGAATTGCCTCATGTGACCTCAGTTCTTGCTTTTAAGACCTCCAGCTGATTGGATGAGCAGACTCACCATATTGCTGAGGGCAATCTCCTTTGTTGAATATAGATGCAATCAACTGATTATAGATGCAAATCCCATCTATGAAATGCCATCAGAGCAGGAAGCAGGCCAGTGCTTTAACAAACTGGGCACCATAAACTAGCCAAGCTGACATATGAAATTACCCTTTACACAAGCCTTATATCCATTTTTTGCTGAAGGCTCTCTATTCTTTACATCAGACCTTATGGCTCTTCACTCTTCTGTTCAAAGTGTTATTATTATCCATGGCATCTTCTCCAATTTATATTCTGTTGAGCCCCATAAATATATTATGTAATTTCTTATCAAGCTAATGCATATTAATTTATGCAACAGAACTCTGCTGTGGAGAGAGAGTGAGTTAATTCAGCACCTGAAATAGTGGCATGCTTAACTTAGGCTCTTACCAGGAAAGAGTTTATGCTATTGTTTATTCCCATTTCTTGGAGTTGAAACTAAAAGATTTCACAAGTCCTTGTTATTGATAGCATAGCTGGGCTTATACATAAGCAGATCTGAGACCTCATTGAGGAGGCTACCCCATTTGTCCATCCCAAATTGACTTAAGAAAGGCACACACTCTAATTCTGCAATTTGGCATCAGGAAACCTGGATTCTTTACCTAGATTCTGCTATTTACTAGCTATATGATTTGGGGCAACCTTGGTTTCTCTATGTAAAATGGGGGCAGTCATATCCAAGTATGTATCCAACACCTTAAAATTGTCCATTATCTTTCATCATGCAATTCTAGGAATTTACACTAAGAAAATAATCAAAATTGGCACATAAATGGTGTTTGAGAATATTCTTAACATCTTAAAAATGTGACATTTTAAATAATAATGATACATTGTAAACAATCGATATATAACAATAAAAAGTAGTGAAATAAATTATGGGTAACTATTCTATAGACCCTTTAAAACCGTATCATAGAAGACTATTACCATGGGCTCTAGAATCAGACTGTCCAATTTTCAGGCCCAGCTCTGTGATATTGGGAAGTTACTTAAAGCTTTGGTGCTTCTGTTTCTTGATATATAAAATGACAGCAAAACTAGTACTGCCCCCATTGGAGAATATCGTTAAAAAGTGCCTGGTATATGGTAAGCACTCAGTAAGCACTGGATATTTTTAAAGAAAAATGTCACATTTAAAAATGATCCATCTGTCCCATGGGATCTAAGCCCCTCTCAATCAGAAATAGAGTGGGCATCACTATCCTCAAATCCTCAAGACTGGGGGAATGAACAATGGACTAAAGTAGGCTTATTATTATTCTATTATTATTCTAGCACTGAAAGAACTTGTATCATTAATATAAAGGCAGTGGTCACCAGAGGTTCTGAGTTGAGAGAGAGGGAAGAAAAAGTATAACATTGGGTCATTTTTGGGACATTGGAATTGTCCTGCATGACATTGCAATGATGGATACAGGCCATTATACATTTTTTTCAAAAATTATAAAATTGTGCCAAGCAAAGTGCAAACTATAATGTAAACTATAGTTCATGGTTAGTAGCAATGCTTCAATATGGGTTCATCAATTCTAACAAATGTCCACACTAATGAAGGATGTTGTTTATGTGGAAAAGTGTGGGAGGGGAGGAGGTGGGGCATATGGGAATCCCCTATATTTTTTATGTAGCATTAATGTAATCTAAAGTTTATTTAAAAATAAAAATAAAAATAATTTTTTAAAAAAATGAAAAGAAAAAGCTTCATTTAAGCAATTTATTCAATATTATCCTAAAGATAAATAAAAGTTCATCATCTTTCCCCTCACCATCCTGCCACAATCTGCAAAGTCTCTAGTGGGAAGGGGTCATGACCAACTTTCTCTTCTCTTTCTTTCTATACCTTATTTTTAAGTTCACAGGTGTGAATAATCACTCTAGAATCAGATCCAGGGTGAGAGGGTTTTATGCAAATGAGAGTAAGTTCTCACTTAACCTGTTCCGTGGTCTTCTAGGATTGGGGCCCTCTGGATGGGAGATAAGCATAGTTGCTGGCTCTTCCTTTTGGAGTGCTTTGGTGCGGATGTTGGATCACTGGGGACTTCCAAATGAAGCTCCCTTGACATGGGCAATGCTTTCATTCTATTGCAGCTATGCTCCTCCTCCTTAGCTGCTGGGCTTATGAAGGTACAGCTTCTTTGCTGTGGTCCCTTTGCCCTGCCAGATTTACATATGATTAAGGTAGTGACTGGGTTTTGTCCCACCATCAGTCCAAGTTCCATTCTCTCCTAATGTGGTCTGTGGAAGCCCCAGGCAAAGTTTAAAAGTCACCTGTAGATTTTTGAGATATAAGTCAAATACCAGTTGGTATATCATTTACTGTCCAGGAGACATTTCTAGGTGTCCTTAAAGTTTCTCTATTGGATGAATTTAGGGAGGGAGTGGGGAGATTCTTTCAGACAGCCTCCTCTAAAATAATCCTTTCTCTGAAATAGGCCTAGCTTTTGGTTTTGTCAACATCCCTTGCTGAATTTCTAGGCGTTTGTTTACAGAGCCTGACTGACAGTAGCTGATGGTTAATATAGGCACAACTCATTTTTGCAAGTCTTGCAAAGGTAGTCTAGCACTCAGCTTTAGAATGTGGGAGTCCTTAACACCTACATTCTTCTCTATCTTGAGGTTCTGTACTGAAATCCTGACATGGGGAAAGTCCTATTTTAATATGTTGTGTTTGAATTCAATACATAGTTGACAAATGAATAAATGAATGAGTTCAAACAAAGACCCTAAATTTCACATGGTACAGTCTTTTCATTTTATAGATCAGAAGTTGTAATAATTCATAATTGAAACCTTACTTAAAAGGCACCTAAGTCTAAGTATATCATATTGAGCATATTGAGGATTGGGGGAAAAAATGCCATTAGCAAGAAAAGTATAGGTTTTGGTTTTTTTTTTCTTTTTTTTGCATGCATATCCAGTAGGTTTGTCTGCATGCCTTCCCATAAAGTCAAGTTTGTACCTCCGCCAATAGTGAAGGGAGCCAATTTTTTTCAATAAATTGACATTCCCCATCAAATAAATGAAGGCTATTAGGAATTACCTTCTCTAGTTAGTAATGCAGAAAATAATTTAGATGACAAGCAGCTTTTGCTCCTCAGGAGACAAGCCCACACCATTGAACTGTGAAAGTCAGGAGTTTGGTTCATACACTCATTTTTAATCCTATGTCCTGGGAAATACCACTGTAACAAGAAGCACAATGGTGAAAGAGAAAAGAATTCCAGCTTTCTGTGAAAATATGGCCAACAGGAGACCAGATATGGCAATCTTTCCCTAGTGACTGGACGTAAGTCTTTATATCCAAGAATATGTACTGCACTGTAGATCATGTGAAAAAAAAGCTAATTGAAGCCAATTGCCTGACCAAGAAGGAATATAACTCTTTCAATTTGCATCACTCTGTCCTAATAAGATTCACTGATTAGAAAAGGTAGTTGCCTGGAAATGTTCAGTTAGATACAAAATATAATGAATCAAACAGCAAGATCTATGCATTCATTTTGGTAGTGGTTAAAGAGATAAGGAATTTCTGGCTTGGTGGGCTAATGTGGTTTTAAAGCATTCTCCAATTTAACAGAGACCTTGAAGTTATCTAGGTATGGCCACAATTTTAGCCAAGTAGATTGAGTCCATGAGGGAAGATCCTGGAAATTTATTTTATTAAAATATATCTTGCTAAGAAAACCTTTCAGTACCTCCTCAGTGCTTGCAAGGTAAAGTTCAAATTCCACTGTGTGATATGTAAAGAACTCCATGATTGGACTCTGCCTACCTCTCCAGCTTTATCTCCTACTTCTCCACGTAAATCCTAAACTCTAACCCATTCTAAACTACTTCAGGTTGCTGAAATGCACCTCATTGTTTCATATCTCAGAGCTTTTGTTCATAATGTTCTCTCAAACTATAATATCTATACAGAATTACATATTGATCATAAATACATAGTATTCTTTTAAAATGATAGAAGAGATTGACAATTGAGGGTCTTAGATAATCTGAGATTATCCTGATCTTCTCCCCTCAAATATCATCCTCCTACAGTCTTCCCCATTACAGTTGATGGTGAAGTCTGTCTTTTCATATTCTCAGGACTGAGATTTTGAAATTATCCTTGATTTCTCCTTTCTTCTGCACTACACATCCAAATCCTTTGGTTCTGCTTTCAAAATATATCTAGACTGTAAACTACATGAAGGCAGGGATTTTGTCTGTTTTATTGCCAAGGTATTTCCAGGGAGTAGGGCAGTTGCTCAAAATATTTGTTGGATAAGTATAAAATTTAATAAGTATTAAGCACTTTTTAGCTTTTGTATTAGTCTCCAAAGCCACAATACTGTTATCATGATATATCTTGGGAAGAATGAAAAAATTACCATTATCAATGACACACCTTCATCTCTGATTTTTCCCTCTCCCTCAATTTCCCATCCAATCAATCACCATAATCCATACATTTCTCTCCATCCTGCTGCCTACTTGAAATCAGCATCATGTGTTTTACCTGGAATAATATCAGAGGAAAAGTCTCCAGACTCCCAGTCTTGTTCTTGCCTGATTAAAAAAATACTCTCTCTACATTGCAGTCAGAACAATCCCTATAAAATATAGATACTATCCAATTATTTCCCTGCTGAAAAGTCTTAAATGGTTTCCTTTATGAACTCCAACCTCCCTTCATTAGGATCTTTGGCTCCTTCTGAGTTCCTTCCCCATTCTAACTTGCAGTCAAAACCCCACCACACTGAACTCTTCCAGATTTTCTCATAGCAACAATCTTCCCACTTCAGGCTATTCCCCAAGGTGTGTACCCTATCTGGAACTCTGGTTTCTTTCTCCACATTCCTTCCTCTCTTACCTTTTCTAGTCTCCATCTTCCATCTTCCATTGCTCTCTCACATAGATTTTAACCTAAGCTTTTCTTTGGAAATATTTTTCAGACTCTCTAGTCAGGGTTAGGCCCCTTCCCATGTGCTCCATCTCAACCTGGTTTTCCCTTAATTAAATTTACCACATTTAGTTGTTTGTTTCTCTTGCTTTTCTTCCGTTTACCTATACCCCTGGCATAGACAACATACTCACACACACCCCCACCTAAAAAACCTACACAATATTGTTAACTTGATATAGCAATTATTAACTCATGGTGTCTCCAAAGCAAAATGGCATATACCCTAACCGTTTTTCTTTCATCCCTTTCCTGCTGATCCTATTCTTCCCACTCCAAGGTGTTACTTGTTGAAAAAGTAAATGGGGCCATATTGGCATTTGTATAACATGTCTGTGAACGATAGAAGGATTAACACCTTTGAACAAAACTTTGATATACCTAAACTAGACAGTTTGTTTTAGGAGGATAAGCAAGTCCTTCCTCACATAGGTAAGACTTGCCCTGTCATAGTATATCCCTGGTCTGGTAAGCCTGGTCAAATCTGGCACGTCTCTGGATTTAAAACACCCAGCAGCCCCCTTTGGAGGTGGCCCCTTGATTGCAACTGTCAAAGAACTATGGATGGCACTTTTAAGCACTTTTGATTTACTGTCAACAATTATTATGGCACTTTCTTTCAGTAAATGATGAAAAGCATCCAGTGATAAGATTTGTATTTCTTCAGATGCGTGGTCTCCAGAAATATAGAGATATCACTGTCACTTGTGCATACCATACATTCCATGCTTTAGCATTTTGGAGATGTTACGTTTTATTTTCCTACATTTTTCCCAGTGGCTCTTGCAGCAGCAAGTCTCTTAAGATTTGAGTGTGGTGAAGGAACTATTTAAACTGCATAGCTATGATGCTTATTATAGGCAAGCACTATTATGCTGTTTGATATATATATTATGTAATTGAAACTTAACTATGCAAAAAACAGACATTGACCCAGGTGTCCCACCCCACATTATCTGTCTAATGTCATCAAACAGTTCCACATCCTTCTTCGCCGTTTTTCAAACATATAAGAGAAACATTTTCTCTTCCTGAAATGTACTTCCTCCTGACTCCTTTGTGGCTCATCCCTTTACTTCCTTCAGATCTCCACTCAAATGTCCCTTCTCAGTGAAGCCTTTCCTAGCCACTCTATTAAAAGCACAGCCCTGAACCTTGCTCCAGACAACCCCCCAGACAACAGTACCTCCATTCCCAGCTCTTTTTTTCCATTGCACACATCACCATCTAAGATACAGAATCTATTAATTAGCTATCTTGTTTATTGTCTCTTCCCCCAACCGAAAGGTCAACCACCATGATGGCAGAGATTTGTCAATGTTTGCCACTATATCTCCAGCTCTCAGAATGATGCCTGGCACATTGTATGGTCTCAAGAAATATTTGTTGAATTAATGAATGAACAAACGAATGACTGAAAGAATGAAGGGCCATCCTTCTTTCTTAATTGATATTAAGAGCTATAAAATAATATGCTCAATCTTACAGGGCTAGGAAGTGTCAGAGCTATGATTTGAACAGTTCTTTCTACCTAGGTTTTTAAGCCATGTCCTTTATTGCCCTACTCAAAAAGGAAGTCTGATTAAAGAGATATTGGAAATTATCAAAGGTCATCTTTCATGTGTTATTTTTCTTAGATGAACTCTGAATTCTGAGTGCTCTGCTTTGCTTATTCTACCTACCATGGGTGCTGCATTTATGTTCAGCATCAATGAGAGTCTAGATTTCTTTGTTATATTTTAGTTAAAACTCTATACCTTAGAATGAGATTGAGATAATAGTGGTTTTAGTTTCTTTGTTACCAAGGCAAATACCATGCAGTGGGTTGGCTTCAACAATAGAAATTTTTTGGCTCATGGATTTGAGGCTAGGCGAAGTCCAAATCACAGTGTCATCAAGGCAATGTTTTTTTCCCAAAGACTGGTGTTTTGGGGTTGTCTGTCAGTGATCCTTGGTCATGGGCTCTTCTGTCACATGGCAATGCACATGGCAGGCTCTCCTGGCCTCTCCGTTCTCTTCTGGGTTCCATTGACTTTCAGCTTCTGGCTGCTCCCTCTGTGTATTTCTCTATGACCTTCCCTATAGGGCCTTCAGTAATAGGATTAAGACCCATCCTGGGCCACACTTTATCTGAAGCTACCTCATCAAAAGTCCTATTTACAAGGGTTCACACACACAGGAATGGATTAAATTTAAGAACATGTTTTTCTGGAGTACATAGATCCAAACCTCCACAACAGTAATCCTTTAAATTAGTATAGAAATTTATAGTCTCCAATGCAATCTTTCAGATACTATATCATCT
>JAQZBX010011496.1:0-42608 GCA_029593785.1 Cabassous unicinctus
GTCTTTATAAAGGGTATTTATTTGGGGTAGAAGTCCACAGATACCAGGCCATAAAGTGTTAAGTTTCTTCTCTCACCAAAGTCCATTGTCACATGTTGGAGCAAGACATCTGCCGATGTTTGCCAGGGTTCAGGCTTCTTGGGTTCCTCTCTTCCCGGGGCTGTGTTTCTCTCTGGGCTTAGCTCTTCTGGTTCCTCCACAAGGTCAGCTGCAGACTATCAGGTGAACAGCTTACTTCTCTTCTATGGGGCCTTCTCCAACATCAAATCTCCAACATCAGAACTGCTTCTCAAAATCTGCTTCAACTCTGTTCTTTGCCTTGCCTTTTATATTCGATTCCCCACCCACCAAGGGGTTGGGCTCAACATTCTACTGATGTGTCCCAGTCAATGCCCTAATCATAACTTAATCATGCCCAGATTAACAGATCAGTTTACAAGCATGATCCACTTATATTTTTGGAATTCATAATTACATCAAACTGCCCAACTGCAACAGTAAGGCAGCATTTCTTATGATGCCGTCATTTGAACATCACACCCTGAGAACTGTAAGATTTTACTTTAATAAATTCCATTATAAAAGTAAACTCATTTCTGGTACTTTTCATTTGCAGCCTTCAGCAAACCGAAACACCACCTGTACATTTTCTTCCATTGTAAAATTCATATAACACTTGTACTTGTTTCTTAGGGTTGTTTTGAATATTAATTGAGTTTATGTACCTAAGGCACTTAGAACAGCATCTTGAAAATTATAAGGGAATGTTGTGATCATATTTATTCTTCCCCATAGAAAGGAGATAATCCAAATGACCAAATGGTCATGTCCAAGGAATATTAAGAAAGGTCTGGGGAAATGGGTTGCTTATAAACATTTGGAAAAAGCCTTTGGAATAGGGATTGGATAAAATTAAAACTATTGTGCAAGTGAATCAGATGAGGGACAGTGAGAAACTGGTGGTAGATTTTGCAGTGAGGATGGATTTTAATCCACCCAAAATAATAAGCCATCATTCTTTAAATTTTTGTGTGTGATAGAGAAGCAAGAAGATGCACATTCCCAAACTACTCAAATTTGCACTTTGACTTCTGTGACAGTTTGAATTTTTTGAATCCCAGAAAAGGATTATATTCATCAACTAATCCATTCTTGTGGGTATGCAGTCCTTTGATTGCATTAAATTCAGTTAAGGGACCTTTGATTAGATTACTTGATAAGATCACTTTAGGGCTTTTAATTGGACTACATCAGTGAGTGAGGTATGAGTCTGCTTAGGTCTCTGCCCTTTTGCTGGGACTGATGTAAATGGAGACACCAGAGAGAGACATAGAGAAAGGAAGCCACTATTTTTGACCCTGCAATATGAGAGAAGATTCAAAGATCACTGCCAGCCAAAGTTTGAGCATAAAGACTCCAAGAGGCAAGGCCCACAAGTGAACTCAGAAAGAAAGCAGAATTGAGAGGGAGACTGCAAGAAGAGGCCTGGAAAGAGACAAGCCCTAGAGCTGGTTGCCAACAGTGGAGCTCCAGGAAACAGATTTTAGAGGGGAAGGCAGGGACCTCAGAGATCAGTGGCCATCTTTCTTCACCACATGGCAGGACATCAGGATCACCACTAGCTGACTTTGGTGAGAAAGCATCTCTGATGGTATTTGCTTTGGATATTTAGGGCCTAGGAAAAGCTTTTGCCCCAAACAAAATTTCCATTATAAACCTAACCGATTTCTGATACTTTGCATAAGCAGTTCTGTGGTAAACTAAGACAACTTCTCACCGTATTTTTGCATAAAGAATGTTTCCCTTCAGCATTATCTAAACTATGTTTCCTGATAATGCTTTCTATATATTTTGTTAAAGTTTGCCAATTCCAATCTTTGGGTAAATAGCATTATTTATTATATTTAACATTATTTCTACCCTTGTCTTAACAAAGGACTTTTCAACCCACCTTTTCAGATAGTGATAAAGATGAATGAGAAGATAACATAACTTTAGTTCCCCCAACTAAAAAGTGATGGAGAAAAAGTTAAACCCAGTCAATCTAACCACCTCCAAAGCATAGCTGTTCATGTCTGCTGATTCCCTCATTTACTCAAAGTGCATATTTCCCTCACTTAAACAAAGTGCCAATTAGCATATTTAAACTCCGCATAGACATGTAGAAAAACTTACTGATTTTATTGAGTCCTGTATGTATCACATTTATTTCAGCTCACAAGTTTATCTTCCAGAAATATCCATTAATATTCTCCAGGCAACTCATCTGTAGAATGTATATGAGGAAATCCTTTCTCAGCATGCATGTGAATGGAGCCACCTCATCAAAATCTAATGGGTGCTGTTTTGTTTTTAGTTTTTATTTTAAAAGAAGATTCATATTACATAAATGTTACATAAAAAAATATAGGGGATTCCCATAAAACTGCCCCCTGCCCCCTCTCACTTTTTCTGACATTAACAACATCTTTCATTAGTATGGTACATTTGTTATAATTGATAAAAACATATTGAAGCATTGTACTAAGAAAGGGATTGCTAAGCACTGGCTAGTGATGAATCTGGAAAAAGACCAAAAGGGAGAAATATTAACTGCAAATGACTTTTTATGCCTAAGAGAATTCAAAGTGAGTTGGGAATTATTCCATAGGTTATACTTATGCATGTCTCAGCAGGATTTCATTCACTGCCACAGTAAACACTGCCTCAAACTACTGGGCTTCTGAGACATCTAGACATTACAGGTAAGGCAGACAATCTCAAGAATTCAGCACCCTGTCAATGGGCCTTACCTTGGAATACACAATTCCCAATGTACCAGAGTTAGACTTATTTATAACTTCCCTACACATAGCTCTTCAGCCCCTTTTATCTAATGGGTGTTTAAACTGAGGCACACAGACCACTTGGAGGGCACGGGAGCCGAGATTTTCTGGACGGGATATTATTCAATATAAATGACAACTCCTGTAGTCCTATGTACTATACACACTTAAAAACCCGAGAGATGCTTTCTGAGATTCATCTGCTTACCAAGGTGATCCATAACACCAAAAATATCAATTAGTTTTTCTCATTACTTTCAGCAAATTAAGTCCTAATACCAAAAGACCTTCATTGTGTGTTATAAGTTAATCACCTACATATATGAAATGGTACTAGTTATGTAGCACCATTAATAGAATAGAGAAAATAATATCAAATCATTTTCTGAGCCTTGTTGAGATGATCTCACCCAGACTCTCCAAAATTTTATAGATATTATTTCATCAAGAAGATTAAACCCCATTTTTCTCAAACTTTTTTCAGTTTGCAAACATGCAAAATTCAAATTTATAAACTAAGAGAGATATTGGTTAATTTATGTCCATACAATAATTTTGATTCATGAAATTCCACCAAAATAAGCATGTAACTATGGGGTTACTCAATATTAACTTGTAATAAAGAATCTCATAATGTCTTTCCTTTTCCTCAGTTAAGGCAGGGGAGTGTCATGGACAATCTCACCATGCTGATAACTGAATTTGTCCTCACTGGAATTTTTAGGCACCTGAGAGTGTCGGGTCCTCCACAATGTGCTATTCTTACTCACCTACCTGGAAGCTCTGGTTGGCAACCACCTCATTGTTATCCTTACCACCTTAGACCAGAACCTCCACCATCCCATGTGCTTTTACTGAGGACCCTATCACTGTTAGATCCTTTCTTTATCTCCCTCACAGTTCCCAAGTCCATCCTTCATTGACCCAAAATATTTCCATATCTTTCATGGTGTGTGTGACCCAAGTCCTTTTTCACTGTTTTGTTTGCTTGTGCAAAGCTGTCCTTCCTCACAGTGATATCCCATGATGGATATGAGGCCATTTATTGCCCCCTACATTATCAGGTCATCATGAAAACAGTATCCTGTGGGAAGATGGTGGATGCTTCATGGCTTAGTGAGGTTGTCTCTAGGCTCCTAAATTTATCTGTGACCTTTTCATTACCATTTTATAGGTCATATTTTGTCCATCATTTCTGCTGTTAGCGTCCCTCATCACTCAAACTCTCCTGCACAGAGAAGTAGCTTGCTGAGATTGGAGCCATAACTGTCACTACCTCCTGGTCTTTTTTATTAGTTTTTAAATATGTTTTATTTTCATACCGTTTTCCTATTGCCAAATGTTACCCATGGGACTGAGGATCCCTTCAGTGGAAGGCAAGTCAAAAGCTTTCTATTCATGCATTCTTTACCTTTGGTTTGTCACTGTTTCCATCATACAGGGTCCATTACCTACCTAAAGCCAAGGTCATCACCCCTTATGTTTGAGATCTGCAGGTATCTCTCTTCTACATTGATGGGCCATCCACCCTTATCCCAACTTCTACAGCCTGAAGTACAAAGATAAGAAAGCTGCTTTCTGTAAAATTTTAATACTGTTTAAAGAAAAACAGAGTCATTTCATTCAGTTCAAACATGCAAGAGTACAATTCAGTTAACAGTAACAAGCTTACAATTGTTCACATGAGATGGAAAAATTACACTTTTATGCAACCTTAGAATTCATGATTTTTCATTATTTCTTTATCTGATTTAAAATTAGATATAAAATAGTATTTCCTCCCCAAAATTTAGAGAACAGAAAGTATCACTGAGGAAACTGTGGCATTCTTTTATGTGTATGTGCTTTAAATTTATGCAAAAGTTTTTATTGTATAGTTAAGCTACTACAATTTAATGTTTAATTCCACATTATACTTCTGAGAACTATGTTAAATTTATTTAGTGATTGTGGCAGTTTGAAGCTTTTGTTGACCCCAGAAAATCCAGTTCTTCAAGTTAATCCATTTCTGTGCATGTAAAGTCAAGTTAAGACCTTTACATTAAATTACTTCAGTTAAGATCTTTTGCTTAGATTGCATGACCAAGGGTAGATTATAATCCTTTTACTGTAGTCCTTTATAAATGGAGGAATAAAAGGCTGCATACACAGAAAAAAGCTGCAGAGACAGAGAAGAATCCAAAAGGTGAGATAGAAGCCTCTGGAAACCAGAAGCTGGAATCAATGGGAACACAGAAGTGAAAAGACACCACTTTAGCCAGTAGCTGAAAGAAAGTAGGCCCAGAGGAGAGGGGAGAGACAAGCAGAAGGCCCTTTGTGCCCGATCACCCACAGTTGCAGCTCAGGAAGAAAACATCTTTTGATGATGCTTTGATTTGGACACTTTCACTGCCTCAGAATTGTAAGCTTATAAATTAATAAATCCTTATTGTAAAATCCAACCCATTTCTCGTATATTGCTTTGGCAACCTTTAACAAATTAAAGCAGTGATAAATATCACAATGTTTCCAAGTTGTAGTTTTATAAAATACAATTTATTATAATCACAATTCTGAATTTCACCTTATACAAAAAAAAAAATAAGGTAAATGACACTGACCATTTTCAGTTTTATAAGATAGTCAAATTGTTCTTCAAGGTTGACATACTGGTTTTCATTCCTAAGATGAGTGGATAAAACTAAAATATATAAAATTTTCTTAATTTTGAAAATTACTATATTTTGAATATTTATAATTTTGTATCTCTTTAAATGGTAGAAAAAGATTAACCTGTAGTTTTAATTTGTATTTTTCAGATTTCTATTTAAAATACATGCCTATCAATTTTTCACTTTGGTTACATTCAATATTGTTTTATACGTAATAAGCATTTATCACTTCTTGATGCTAGAATTTGTTGATTGGATTTAATGTAAAGATTTCTCAAAGTGTTCTTAATTTTTAATATTTTTATGGTATATTTTATAAATTTAGGAATATTTAATTCGATCTATTTAAATGTAATCATGTTTCTTTATATGGCTTCTTCCCCAAACCATTAATATATTCTCCAATAAAATCTATCAATGTTGGAATTCTTTTTTTAAATTGTCCTATTCTTAGAACTTTTCCAAAATTGCCTATTATTCTAATTTGCCTTAGAACTCCTTATCTTTAAATCTGCAAATCATTTCATGATGAAGCAAAATATGAATTATTGTTAATTAACAAATAATTTGTAGAACTAGGAAAAAGTTGCCCCCTTCAAAATGAAAGGAGTAGATATTAAAACAGTGTGATTGCTGCAAGTTCAATTGAAGCATAAGTGAGTAAAGATAGACTCAATTTACTAAGTGCTCTGAAAATTTGTGCTTTATTACTTCCTGTAGTACTTTCAGAAACCTGGAACCAAATCAAATTTGGGAATCAAAAAGTAAATTTTATGAAATAGACAATTATTTTGCAGAGACAGAAAAGTTACTTATATCTCACCATGTGTCTCAGAAAATTTAAAGTGGAAGTATAGTAATTTTAGGATAAAGAAAATGCAAAATAAAACTTGACTTTGCCTATCAAATGAAAATATTTGGAAAACATATTGGGAAAAAAAGAACAATAATCTAATAAGTGGTAAAACTCAGTACTGGTTATAAGCATTATTCTCTAACTTTCTACTGATTTTGGATATTTTTTTAATATTATCTGTATTGGATTTTTAAAAAAAAGATTGGAATATGTTGTATATTATGAATTGAATGCTACTTTTTTTAGCATTTTCCATTTTGTTTCCAATAAGACATCATTCTTATTAAAATCATTAGGAATCCTAGAAAATATTTAACTTGTTAGGATATAATAGAAGAAGGTACTAGGTGCCCAGGTGTTGATATAATATTCACTATTAATTTGCACACATTTTTTATTTTTGTGTTTTAACAATGCATATTGATTTTAGCATGGATGGAATTTTTATGTAGTCTTTTATCATTAATAGAATTTAATGAAGTAAGTAGTAAAATGCATGTTTTATTGGTTTGATTTCAAAATATCCCAGCTACTCAACCAGGACTTGTAGCACCACCTTAAAGAAATGCACAGTTCAGAAACCTTCCCTCGTCAATTCAGCAATAAGACAAGTGTACCCCAGATTAGCTTGCTTGCAGTAGACATAAAATTCTACCTGCTTGTCTTAATCAATTGTTTAGAAAATGATAATATCATGCTCATATTCCTCAAAGTGAATATTCACATTTATGATTTTTTTAATTTTTTAAAATTTTTAAACAATTTATTGAAATTCATACATGAACATACATAAACTATAAGTGTTCAGTAAACATCGTGATCTTACAAAACAAATATGCATGACATCATACATCACCCCCCCACACACAAACATCCTGCATTGTTGTGAAACATTTGCTAACAAATCATGAAAGAGAATTGTCAAATTATTACTACTAACTACAGTCTGAATCTTCCTTTCCCTATACATTTAGGGAAATTTATACATTTATACATTTAGGGAAAGGATTTATTTATTTATTTATTTACCTTTATCCATTTTTAGCGCCCCCCCCCATTTTTGCTGTTTCTGTGTCCATTCACTGGGCAGCTTTCTGTGTCCATTTCCTGTCCTCTTTTCTCATCCTTCTCCTCCTGTCTTCAATGGGAATTGATCCTCGGAACCTCCGATGCAGGAGAGAGGCGCCCTAAAATCACTTGCGCCACATTAGTTCCTGGTTTTTATGGTGCGTTTCATCTTGGATCTCCCTTGTGTCACTCTCCTGTTACATCATCATATTGCTGTGTGGCTTGTGGGGGCTGGTGGCACCCCTGCGCATGGGGCCTGGTGGCTCACCTGCTTGCAGTGCCTGGCAGCTCACCCACTCGCAGGGCCTGGCAGCTCACCTGCTCACAGGGCCTGGCAGCTCACACACAGATGGGGCCTGATGCCTCACCCACTCACGGGGCCTGGCAGTGCACCTGCACACAAGGCATCGTGGCCCCTGCACCTCCTATATTTTTCATTTTTTAATTTTTACAGGGAGGTGCCGGAGGTCGAACCTAGGTCCCTCCATATGGGAGATGGATGCCCAACCAACTGAGCTACATCCGTCCCCCTGCTATATCTCTTAAGGTTGACCAAAGATACCCAAAGTTACAGTATTTTCCCATACAGGATTGTCATATAATAAATCAGGCTTAGTTTTTCACCAACATTCTAAAAACCAGACCTAGGGAGAAAAACTAGGTCTGGGGACACACACATGGTTTCTAATATAGTGAATGTTTAGCCTACCCTGATTATCACAAAATCAGGACAGTGAGAATATTCCCATATTTATGTTTTTAAAAGGTGTATTAGTTAGCCAAAGGGGTGCTGGTGAAAAATACCAGAAATCTGTTGGCTTTTATAAAAGGGTATTTATTTGGGGTAGAAGGTTATAGTTACCAGACCATGAAGCATAAGTTACATTCCACACCAAAGTCTGTTGCCATGTGTTGGAGTAAGATGGCTGCCAACATCTGCAAGGGTTCAGGTTTCCTGGGTTTTTCTCCTCCAGGGCCTCATTTCTCTCTGGGCTCAGCTGCTTATCTCTCTCCACAAGACCAGCTGTAGACTATCAGGAAAATGACTCGTCTTTCTTCCAGGGGCATCTGCCAAGTCTAATGGAGCCTTCTCTATTTCCTCACTTATCTCTCTGTGTGTTTACTTCCCTGGGCTCCAATATCAAAACTCCAACTGGCTCTATGTTCTCTGCCATGTTATTTTCTCTATGAGTCCCCACCTACCAAGGGGGCAGGGACTCGATGTCCTACTGATGTGGCCCAATCAAAGCCCTAGTCATAATTTAATTAAGTAAAAGTGAAACCTCTGAATTCAATACCATCTAAGGTTGTCACTAGCCCAGAGGAATAGATCAGTTTACAAATACAATCAGTATTTCTTTCTGGAACTCATTAATCATATCAAACTGCCACAAAGGAGAAAAACATCATATACACATATAAAATATACATATTTTTACTGAAAAGCTTTTAATCAAAAATTTTCTTTCAATTGCTAGTAATTAAGAATTGAGGGCATGTAAAATCCATTTACAAATATATAAAAATAAGTGTATTACCTACATAAAATATACGCATCTATATTTATGTTTATACAACTATCTAGCTATATATCTGTTTATCTATGTATCTATCCAAACACATATCTATTAGAGATTTCCTTAATAGGTAATCAAACATTGATTGATTCATTTATGCACAAATGATTGGTAATTAATACATCTATAAATATGGCACAAACCCCCAATACACAAATATATACACCATTAGATAAAACTTGAAATTTTTACCTATAATAATTATTGAATTCAATATTTAATAAATGAATCCTGCTTCTAATTCTGTCCAGTTTAAATTTATACATCAACTGAGAAACAAATGGACTGTATAGTTGAATATTCATTACATCAGGAATAAAAAGTTTTTATTCATCTCTTCCCATTCCTGAACATAAGTCAGCTAAGGCAGCCAGGGAGCACCTTCAGTAGATGTTCCTCAATCCTCTTTCTATTGTTAAGGTAAAGTGTTAAGTTCAGGGAGGTATCACTGAGTGGGACATGAAGGATACAAAGATGGAGGGAGTAAGGGGGTTCTTACTTCAGCTCAGCATCACTGTGTTTGCAAAGATTGTCCAAGGCCAATATAATACAAATCACTTGAAATTTGTGGAAGCAATATATTTACTGGAGCATTTTAGATCATTCATCTCACCCCACTAGACCCCATCCATTTTATTTGGGATTACAATGATCTCTGAGAAAGTGATAACTTAACCAGGGTGTTGCTCCAAAATGGCCAGAGCATAATGGAACACTGGGCCTTTCCCACTAACCTGGGTTCATCTATGTCCTTTCTCTCCATGCAATTCCACTACACAATTGACTTCATAAGAGTATCCTAGCTCCAAATCAACCCCCTCCAAATGTTGCGGCTGATGGAAAGAAACCCAAGTGGCACTCTTGAGGGTACAGATGAATGAAATTTTATTATGTGTGGGCCCAGAGGAGAATTCAGTCTCCAAATTCTGAGCCCTGTTTCTCAATTTTCATAAATTTATATAGGAACACTAAGCAGGCAAATTCCTAAGCAAGGGGACAGACAGGGTTACAAAAGCAGAGGAGCCAGGTTAGCTTATCTTCCTAAAAGCAGAGGGCCATTAGGGAGGAAAAGAGTCATTATCTGTTTAGAGTTGTAAATTTCAATTCAAAGGGGCAGGCTAGGAGTGCTTATCTTCCTGACATGGATTCCATGGAGAAAAGGGGGGGGAGGAGAGGAGAAAGAGACCAAGGGGAGTTTATTTTCCTAAAGCTGTGGGTTTCTGCTGAGAAGGTTAGGGTCCCAGCACTTCCCTTATCACATACACTTCATTGTTTCACTCAATTTAGTTGTAAATCAAGTACAAAGAAATTGAAGAAAAAAAAAAAACATTCCCTATGGACTGATGAGTAATAGTATGAAGGAGACATGAGTCCTAGTCATGTTCTGGCACAGTCTCACTATTTGAAATGGGGGAAACTACAAGTAAATTTGAGTTTCATTTTCCCAAACATAAACTGAAACTCAATGATATGACCTCTGCTGCCAAGCATCTCTGACAGCATTTAACCATCATGTACAGAGAAACCTCCTTAGGCATGTCATTGCATTGTCTCTGGATGATACTGACTACTGCACAGAGCTACCTTTCTTCCAGTTATACCAGGGGAGGGAGTCCAGCACTAGGGTCAAAACCCAATATCTCAATGAATTGATTTATTTTACAATTCCAAGCTGATATTAGGCACATCCAAAACTCATTAAAAGCTTAAAAATCAAAGCAAACTGTGCTAAATAATTTTATTTGCCTGTTTCTCTTTGACAATGTATTTACAAAGAATAATTACCAATAGAACAATCAAATCCCTTTAATCAAATATTTGTTTTGATGATTTTCTCACAAATAAAACCATTGGCTGAAATAATTGATTACATTAATTTCATGCAGGTAAATTCATTTACTTTAGTCATTAAAAAATTTCAGCAGTGCAAAAGCAGTAATAATGATACCTGCCAGTGTTTATCAAGAGAAGAAATAGCCTAATTAAATGTATAAACTCAACAATGGACAGAACATGATGCAGAAAATATCAAGGAGAGAATCTTTTCTGCTACTTGTCCACAGAGAGTGGACTCATCATGTCTGTAGTGGATTGGCTTTCAGAGAAAAGCTGGGAAATGCTTGACTCACATGGATTCAGGAACTTCTCCATCTCAAATGTCATGATAACTGATAAAGAGAACCCAGAATGTTGTGTGGATGATAATAGGAATCAAAGTCCATGGAAAATTGTGAGGATGAGCAATATATAGATTTAATTAAAAGCTCACATTGAATGGGCAAAAAATTCAAAATATTTGAAATTTCACATTTCAAAAAACAACATTTGATAAACTCCAAGCCACAGATATTTAAGGAGACACAGGAAATAATAAGACAGCACTATTCATTGCTTCACTTCATCACTAGGAAATTACTATGCTTAGTTATTTTGCAATCCCAACAAATAGGCACACATCAAATTTATTTCACAGTAATGGCAGCCTATTTTCACACTGAACCAAGCTATCAGAAAAGTACAGGCTAAATACAGATAATCATTATGCTTCATAGTGTCATAACTATCAAAATTATGTGTGTGCTTCCTCAGAATCCATCTTACTTTGGCCAAGTCACTTGCCTCAACATTCTCTTAGGTGTAGTTAATTAGCAACTTTCCAGCTCTGAGGCATAAATTTCCACAGAGGGCAAAGGCTGCATCTGCAGTCACCACTCTTGCCACCCACACATCTCACCATAAACTCACAGCTGTTTCCACATGATAAGCTCACCATCCCTACCTCCTTTATACCCTTTTTCACAAATGCTTACTGTAAAATAACTAATCCTTGATTCCTTTGGGAAACCTCCTAACCTCCACCCTGAACAACAATAAAGGC
The DNA here is from genome assembly GCA_029593785.1 of Cabassous unicinctus. Taxonomy (NCBI): domain Eukaryota; kingdom Metazoa; phylum Chordata; class Mammalia; order Cingulata; family Chlamyphoridae; genus Cabassous; species Cabassous unicinctus. The sequence continues at coordinate 11,856 of JAQZBX010011496.1, forward strand.
ACAAACTCAGGGACCCTCTTGTCCTAGTTGTTGTTCCCCACCTACTGGTTGAGCCAAGTGAGTCCTCCTGTCAACCACTCCTGTCTCCCTAGTCTCTGGGGCCTCTGAATATCAAGAGATCTTTCCTTATGCATTTTAGTCTCAGTTTCCCTTTATGTTGTACATGACTTCCATCCACCAGGACCCCAGTTTAAAATCCATTTGAACTAATTTGAAACAAGTGGTTCAGCAAGGATTCTGTGCTGAAGCATGATTCCTTTGGACTGTTCTTGACTTACTAACTGGCTCTTTCAGATAGATAATCTTGTCTGGGAAGGGTCCAAACCTTGCTGTCAAACATCTGTTCTTTGTGCCACTGCCTGTTGCCTTTGCTGGATGTTGCCTAAGTTTCTGATGCCAAATTTGTGGTCCCATAGATCAAAGACTTCTCAAGATCCAAAAAATGCCAGCCCTACCATGGCAAGAGGGGAACCCTTGTGGTTTCTAGCATTACCCCAAACAGTTACTACTGGTGTCAGGTGAGACAGACACTGGACAACAATGGCAACATAACTCATCTTCTTGCAGTTCCCACAGTAAGGACTTGCAAGGTGGGAGACCGGTGTCCAAGCCTGAGCTGTGACAAGAGACTGAGGACACTAGGGCTAAGCACTCATGGATCAGAAGGGTATTAGGCCTCCTGGTGCTTGGACCACAGCTGCTGGAAGACCACTGTGGGAGACCCCAACCACTGTGTCTGTGGACCTTGCATCCAGGTCTGGAAACCACACCTAGCATGAGGGCAACCCTCCATGGGAAGCATAATGGCACACTGCATATCAACAGTGCTGCAGGGGTCTGCCATCTGCCATCTTTATTTTGCTATACTGTTTTCTCTGCTGCTGACACTATTCATCCCACATCCTTATGGGATATAGAGGTTCAAATCCAACGAAAGGCAGCTAAGGAACTACTGGGCAAAAAATTAAATGAGGCTGAGTATATTATGCCAGAATCCACTTTGACACCAGAGGGAGTTTCTAAACTGTTTAAGAGATGAAAGACTCCTGAAGTACTGATGCATGTGACACATGGATGAACCTTGTGGACATTATGTTGAGTGAAATAAACCAGCCACAATAGGAAAAATATTGTATGGTCTCACTAATATGAACTATGTATAGTGCAGACCTATGGAGGTATAGAAGGGAATATAGGTTACCAGGAGATAGAATGGAGTAGAGAATGGTGAGCCAATTCTTAATCTGCCCAGAATTTGTAATTCGGTTGATTGTAATTCTTAGGAAATGGATGGAGGTTATAGTGAGTGTAATTAACAGCACTTAAGTGTGTGTGTGTGAAAGGGATTGAAAGGGGAAATTTAAGGCTATATATGTTCCTAGAAGGAAAGTTAGAGGATAAAATGGGAGACTATGACAAAATAAACTCTGTGGTGGCTGCATATTGTTGTTAATAATACAAATATAAGAAAGTTCTTTCAGGAGCTATAATTAAGGTGCATCACAAGTATAGATTATTGATAGTAGGATGGTATGGCAGATTGATATTATTTATGTAACCCCAAAAAGAAAAAGATTATGTTTGTAAGCTGCTCTGTTCCTCTGGGTGTGATACACTTTGACTACATTAGATTCAGTTGACATGTCTTGATTAAATTACCTGTTAAGATTATGGCTTTGATTTGATCATGTCAGTAGGGCATGACTCAGGGTAGAGTCCCTGACTCCTTGGGCCTATATAAATAGACACTGACTCAATAAGACACATAGGAAGAGAGATCCATAGACAGAGAAGAAGAGAGAACTTTGTCAGTTTTGATCCTGGAACCCAGGGGAGAGCTGAGCCATTTGCCTGATAGTTTGCTGCTGAAGAGAACAGAGCAGCTGAGCAGATGATAAGGCCTGGAAGGAAATGAGCCCTGTATTAGACTGATATAGGAAGACCTGAGACACAAGCCCTATGCCAGCCTCAGCTGAGATTAGAAGAAGCTGGACCTATGGAGACTTAAGAGGGAGAAAGCCCAAGAGACCAGGCAAAGAATGCCCACCATCTTGCTTCAACATGTGGCAACAGACTTTGGTGAGAAAGCAGCCTTGAGATGGACTCTTTAGGGCCTTGTAACAGTAAGTTTTACCTCAAATAAATACCCTTTATAAAAGCCAACAGATTTCTGGTACTTTGCATCAGCACAACTTTGGCTGACTAATAACAGGTGATATATGTAGAAAACACATCTAAAACATACTTCTATGGGATATAAAAGTATTATTGTTGCCATAGATATGTTTTCTGGGTATAGACAAAGTAGCTAATAAAATATTAAACTTCCATCCAGGGGGTGTCCTGCCATTTTCTCCAAAAAAAAAAAAGCAAAAATCTCTGGAAAATATAAGCCTTGTTCAATAAAAGAAAACAGGCCAATATGCTAGGCCCTAGGTCTTAATACTTGCACTTATGATCCTTATTCCTACAATAATGAAATTAAGCCTAATTAATAATTAATGGCAACTTCCTTCTTACTCAATTGCTGTCTCTCTCTAAGCAAAATCTGCAAATAAACTCACTACCTTCCCCCAAACATGGGACATGGTTCTGAGGGATAAGCCTCCCTGACATGGAGGGATTATTACCAAGCATTAATCACCAATGCATTTTGGAAAAAGACCTTGAACAAAAAGGGGAAATATTAAATAAAACAGAGTATTTTATTGCTAAGAGATTTCAAAGTGAGTTGGGATGCATTCCAGAGATTACACATATGCAGGGCTCAGGCAGACTTCACAAACTGCCATTGTAAACAAAGCCTCAATCAAAAGTGATACTGAGGATTCTAGAGCTCATACTATCTTGAGGCTATGGATGGAGTGGAGCTATTGGCAGGACACGAGGACACTCACATCATAGTCACAAATACTGTCTTATCTTACAGGCCATGGAGGACTATGACAAATGGGACCCAATGGGACTATGTTTGCCAGTCAAGTAACAAATGCCACAATATCACCTGAAATAAGGCACTTTGTGGATCCTGCCTATAAGCCAAGTTCTCCCCAAAGGAGGAGATTTTATATCCACCATTTCTCCATATAATAGTCCTCTTTGGCCAGATCTTCAAGTGTTCACGAATGAAGGTTTATAAACCATCAATTATATCAAAATTAATTCATAAGTTCTAACCATCAAAGTTTCTATTCCTAACAACACCTAATTAATAAAAGATATACACAGGTCCACAGGAATATAGGCAATGGATTGCCATGACTGGCTTGATCATCCTGATTTACCTATATCTAAAATAAAATTCTTAATCACTGCTGCCAAGACCTTAAGAAATGGTCTCTAAAAAAACACTTAATAATGTCACTATATAGTTGATATTTGATTATGGGTTGACTCTAAATAAGGCCTCTCAGAGGACCTAGCCACATTCACTCATAATTTACATAAATGAGGTTGGGATATAGCATCCCACTAAATACAAAGGTGACCAAACTTTGTCAGATTCCTAAGCATTATCTGGCCCAAATAGAGCAGTTTTTCATCACCATCAAACACAAGCCATCTTAAAACACTAAGACATACAAAACACCTGTTAGAGTTATTCCTGTTATGAATATAAAACATCCCACCTCTCTCACTTTCATTACAGCCCATATGCAAAAATCACATGTACATCTGCTCCTTTCCACTGGGGAAAGCCCCACCAATATACCTAAAAATTAACAGAACTGGCCATTTTCCAAGCCATACCGCATGTCCCATTGGGAACAGATTTTAGATTAGAGGACTTGGCTAACTCCAAATATGCCCCTTGGAGTCCTTGCACTAATCCTGTTCAACAATGGCTCCCAATGGGTTTTTGGACTAAGAGGCTCCTGAGTCTCCTACCCAATATACACTCATTAAAATGGCTGCTTATTGGGATCTCTATAATTAAGGTGCTTACAGGAAACAACCATTCAGACTGTACACTTGGATTCCCATAAGGCTGTGGGTGAGAGATAATCCCAGCAGGATCTCAGAATAGCCACTGAAGCTTCACTGGAAAAATGGAAATGGTGCCTAAAGGAGAGGGATAAATCTCACAAATAGTCCTTTCTAAATTGTAGGTGGACACATTTTAGGTACCCCAGAGGGAGAAGAGAAGGGAAGGGCACAGAAGGATAGGAGGAGGAAAAAATGGCTGAAAAGTTCCCAACCCTATAGAGGGAGAAGGATGTACATGTCCAGGAAGTGTCACATACTCAAAACAGTATAAATCCTAACAGGCCTAACTCAAAACATATACTCATCAAACTGTCCAATCCTCAAGATGAAGACAGAATACTGAAAGCAGCAAGAGAAGAGAGAACCAACACATACAAGGGAAGCGCTATAAGATTAGGTGATTATTACTCATCTGAAACCATGAAAGCAAGAAGGCAGTGGTATGATAGAGTTAAGGTGCTAAAAGAGAAACTTCCAGGCAAGAAATCTTTATCCAGCAAAGCTGGCATTCAAAAATGAGGGAGAGCTCAAAATATTCAGAGGTAAACAGAAATAAAGAAAATATGTCACTATGAAACCTGCCCTTCAAGAAATACTAAAGGATGTTCTGTTGGTCAAAAGAATGAAACAGGAGAAAGAGTTGGAGAAGAGTGTAAGAACAACTAAAAAGATTTTAAAAAGAAATAAAAACAACATATAACATACACACACCTTAAGAAAGTAAGGTTAATGTAACTAATTCCTTGACAGTAATAACATTGAATATTAATGGATTAAATTCACCAGTCAAGAGACAAAGACTGGCAGAATGGATAAGGAAATATGACCCATCTATATGCTGTCTACAAGAAAACCACCTTAAACCCAGGTATGCAAACAGGCTGGAAGTGAATGGTTGGAAACAATTTTACAAGCAAATAATAACCAAAAAAGAGTGGGAGTAGCTATACAAATATTGAATAAAATAGACTTTAAAAGAAAACTATTGAAAGGGACAAAGAAGGACAGTATATAATAATAAAAGGTTAATCTAAAAAGAAGAGATTGTGGAAAGATGGCATCAGTTTAGGAGGGCACACCCATTTTTATCACGGAGGATGGCTGATTGGGAACAGGATCCTGCCCAGGTGGTCTCTTCTGGGAGGAACCTTAGGAATGTTTATCTGGAGGGAGCTAGACAGTGAGGTGGACTGCTCAATATAAAATTGTGTTTTTTCCCCCAGCTAGAAATCATGGACACAGATGGCTAAGTTCCACACTGCCAGCAACCCGGTGAAAGGGAACACTCTCTAAGAGTGGGAGGGTCCTGGCAAAGGGTGAGAGGGTTTTTTTTTTTTTTGTCAGTTAGGCTGCCTGGACCTCCTTGCAGCTTATTGGGAGCAAACCAGCTGGCTAGAAGTGGTGCCGTGCTGAGGGGAGAGGCAAATCTGCCGAGGAAGCCTGATTTATGTAACAGCCATGGGACACAGAGGATTGGCTCAGGAAGGGGTGGAGATGGCCAATTTTATAATTCCATGCTGAGTGTCAGAGTCTCAGCTTGCCTGGGGTGGTCAGGCATTGGGAAGTGTTTGATAAGTTTCCACGAGCCTATTTAGGGTCCCCTCGGCAGAGGAGGTGGTCCAGAAAAGGCCTTCTTTTGGGTCCCATATTACTTCAAAAACAATTTTTTTAACTTAATTAATCACTTAAATTTGCCTCAAATTCTCTGCAGAGAGAAGGCTGCAGGGAAATTGATTGGTGAACGTGGGCTGAGAGGCTCCACAAGGGCCGAAGAAGGAATGCTGCTCTTCCTTAGCTTTGTTTGATGGCATGCTTGTGTGTTTGTTTGGTTTTTCTTTGTTTGTTTTTGCTTTTCTTTCTTCTTTCCTCCTCCCCCCACCCCTTTTATTAAACTAGATGCTTCTATCTTGTTTCTTCTTTTCTGTGCTTCTTCTTCCTTGATTTTCCATTCTCTGTGTATAGTGACTTTGTCTACCACTGCTATCTATTTTTGTTCCTTCATCTTTTCACCTTTTGCTTCCTGTTGTGGTTCTTATATTCCACCTTTTTCCATTAGTCCTCAACTTCATGGGTGTCAATTTCTATAGTGTCTATCCTGTTTTATTTTTTTTTATTATTATTAACTTTTTCTTTTCAGCACTTTCTTTACTCCTTCCCCCCCTCCTCATCATTCTGGCATTTTAAATCATTCTATATATTTTTCTCTATTTGGTTTCCCTTTCCAGTATAAGTACTCCACTCTTTTTTCCCCCTATTACTCTACACTGCCTACATGAGTTAAATACTCATGTACCTAAGTCTGATACAGGCACTCTTCTAACTTTCATCAATATTACTATTATCCTTTTTCCTTTCTTACCTCTTTTGACTCCTCTAGCCCTAAACATTTTCCTTCAAGGGAACATAGAAACAAGCAAGGAAATACAAGAAGAACAAAGTGTCGAAGAGAAAACTTAACACACACACAAAACCACCAGCTAAATAAAACTCTAGAGCAGAGAGAGAAATTAATCAACTGAATAAATACATCAAGATAAAATGATGACCAGAGGGCAACAAAAAATTACAAACCATACTAAGAAACAGGAAGACATGAATCATTCCAATGATCAAGCTAAAAACCAGGAAGAGATGCAGAGCATCGAACAACAAATCATAGCAGTTCAAACAAATATAATGGACCAAATTAATGAAGTGAAGGAAGAGATTAAGGATATTAAGAAAAAATTGGGAGAACATACTGAAGAAACTGTAAACATACATAAACAGATAATGCATATGATGGTGATCAATGGAAACATCCAAGAAATCAAAAAGACTCTGGATTCACATAACAGCAAGATTTGAACAGCCAGAAGAAAGAATTAATGACATGGAAGACAATACATCTGAAATCAAACAGATAGTAGAACAGATAGATAAAAAAGATAGAAAATTCCAGCAGGAACTCAGGGATTTAACTGACAACACAAAATGCCCAAACATACACATTATAGGCATCCCAGAAGGAAAGAGAAGGGAAAGGGAACAGAAGGAGTGTTGAAGGAAATAATGGCTGAAAACTTCCCAACCCTATTGAGAGAGATGGATGTACATGTCCAGGAAGTACAGAGCACCCTAAAAAGTTTAAATCCCAATGGATCAACTATAAGACAGATACTTGTCAAAATGTCCAATGCTCAAGACAAAGAGAAAATACTCAAGGCAGCAAGAGAAAAGAGAATCATCCATACAAGGGAAGCACAATAAGATTAAGTGCTGATTTCTCATCTGAAACCATGGAGGCAAGAAGACAAGGGTATGACATAGTCAAGGTACTAAAAGAAAAAACTTCCAGCCATGAATACTCTATCCAGCAAACCTGGCATTCACAAATGATGGAGAATTAAAAATATTCACAGATAAACAGAAATTAAGAGAATATGCCAGTAAGAAACCTGCACTTCAAGAAATACTAAAGGAAGTTCTACAGGTTGAAAGGAAAAAACAGGAGAGAGCGAGAGTTGGAAGAGAGTGTAAGAATAATTAAAAAAGACAAAAAGAGAAATAAAAACAACATATGACATACATAAACCCAAAGAAAATATGGCTGATGTAAGAAATTCAGAGTAATAACACTGAATGTTAATGGATTAAACTCACCAGTCAAGAAACACAGATTGGCAGAATGGATAAGGAAATTGACCCATCTATATGTTGTCTACAAGAAACCCACCTTAGACACATGGATTCAAGGAGGCTGAAAGTGAATGGCTGGAAAACAATTTTACAAGCAAACAATAACCAAAAAAGGGCAGGAGTAGCTATCCTAATATCGGACAAAATGGACTTTAAAAGCAAAATTTGTAAGAGACAAAGATTGACACTATATATTAATAAAAAGGTAATCTTCCAAGAAGAGGTAGTATGCATAAACATTGATGCACCTAACCAGGGTGCCTCAAAATACATGAGGCAAACACTGGAGAAAGTCAGTGGAGAAATAAATGCCTCTACATTTATAGAGGAGGACTTAAATACACCATTATCACCATTAGACAGAACATCTATACAGAGAATAAATAAAGAAACAAAGACTCTGAATAATACATTAGAGGACCTGGACCTAATAGACATATACAGAACACCAAAACCCAAATACAACAGGATAAACATTATTCTCAAGGGCACATGGAACATACTCCAAGATAGACCACATGCTAATCCAGAGAACAACTCTCAATGAATTCAGAAAGATTGAGATTATACAAAATAATTTCTCTGACGACAATGGAATGAAATTGGAAATCACTAAGGCCAGAGAATCAGATTAGGCACAAAGATATGGAAGCTTAACAAATCACTCTTAGACAAACAGTGGGTCAAGGAGGAAATCTAAAAAAAATCACTACCTATCTCAAATCGCATGAAAATGACAACGCAACATATCAAAACTTATGAGATACAGACAAAGCTGTACTGAGAAGGAAATTCATAGCCATAAATGCATATGTTGAAAAAGAAGAAAGAGCTAAAATTGAAGACCTAACTGCAAATCTGGAGGAATTGGAAAAACAACAACAAACTAACCCCAAAGGAAGTAAAAAGAAAGAAATAACAAAGATTAGAGAAGAGCTAAACAAAATAAAAAATAAGAAAGCACTGGAAAAAATAAAAACCAAAAGCAGGTACTTTGAGAAGATCAATAAAATTGACAAACCCTTAGCCATACTAACAAAGAAAAAGAGAGAGCAGATGCAAATACACAAAATAAGGAATGAAGAAATGGATATTACTACTGGTGACACCGAAATAAAGAGTGTCAAAAGAGGATACTTTGAAAAATTATATGCCAACCAGAATGGTAATTTAAAGGAAATGGGCAAATTCCTAGAAACTCACAAACAGCCTATATTGATGAAAGAAGAAAATGATGAACTCAACAGTCCAATTACAATTAAAGAGATAGCCTCAGTCATTAAAAATCTCACAACTAAGAAGAGCCCAGGACAAGATGGCTTCACAGTTGAATTCTACCAAACATTCCAGAAAGAGCTAACACCAATTCTACTTAATCTCTTGCAAAGAATAGAAGTAGAAGTAACATTCCCTAACTCATTCTATGATACCAACATTACCCTAATACCAAAGCCAAACAAAGATACCACAAGAAAGGAAAATTACAGGCCAATTTCTCTAATGAACCTAGATACAAAAATCCTCAACAAAAGGCTTTCTAATCACATTCAACAACATATAAAAAGAATCATACACCATGACCAAGTGGGATTCATTCCAGGTATGCAAGAATGGTTCAACATAAGAAAATCAATCAATGTAATAGACCACATAAACAGATTGAAAGAAAAAAATGACATGATCTTATCTATAGATGCAAAAAAAGCATTTGATAAAATACAGCACTCTTTTCTGATAAAAACACTGCAAAAGAAAGGAATGGAAGGAAACTTTCTGAACATGATAAAGGGTATATATGAAAAACCCAAAGCTAACATCATCTTCAATGGTGAAATCCTAAGAGCCTTCCCTCTGAGACTGGGAAAGATATAAGGATGCCCACCATCACCACTCCTATTTAACCTTGTCTTAGAAGTACTTGCTTTAGCACTGAAGCAAGAAAAATATATAAAACGTATCCAAATTGGAAAAGGAGAAGTAAAAATTTCATTATTTGCAGATGACATGATCCTATACATAGAAAGCCTTGAGAAATCTGCAACAAAGCTTCTAGAACATATAAAGAAGTTCAGTAACTTCACAGGCTATAAGATCAATGTTCAAAAATCAGTAGCATTTTTGTACACCAATAATGAGAAATCTGAGGAAGAAATCAAGAAAAAAATAACATTTACAATAGTAACTAAAAGAATCAGATACTTAAGAATAAATTTAAATAAAGATGTAAAGGACTTATACAAAGAAAACTACAGAACACTGTTAAAGGAAATCAAAGAAGACATATAAATGGAAGAATATTCCCTGTTCATAATAGGAAGACTAAACATCATCAAGATGTCTATCCTACCCAAACTAATCTACACATTTAATGCAATCCACCTAAAAATCAAAACTATGTTTTAAGGAATTGGAAAAACTAACTCCAAAATTTATTTGGAAGGGTAAGAGGCACGAAATTGCTAAAGACATATTGAAAAAGAAAAATGAAGTTGGAGGTATCACACTACCTGACTTTAAAACATACTATAGAACTACAGTTTTCAAAACTGCATGGTATTGGCACAAGGATAGACATACTGACCAATGGAACCGAACTGAGAGCTTTGATATACATCCTTGCATATATACTCATCTGTTATTTGACAAGGACACCAAGCCCTCTCAATTGGGAGAGAATGGCCTCTTTAAAAAGTGGTGCTTGGAGAACTGGATATCCATATCCAAAAGAATGAGAGAGGAGCACCTATTCAAAAATTAACTCAAGATGGATCAAAGATCAAAATATAAGAGCCAAGACCATAAAGACCTTCGAAGATAATGTAAGGAAGCATCTACAGGACCTTGTAATAGGAAATGGTTTCAAGAACTATACACCCAAAGCATGAGAAGCAAAAGAAAAACTAGATAAATGAGATGTCTTCAAAACTAAAAACTTTTGCACCACAAAGGATGTTATAAAGAAAATAAAAAGGCAGCTTGCCCAATGGGAGAAAATATTTGGAACCATATATCTGAAAAGAGCCTAATATCCTGCATAAATGAGGAAATCCTACAACTTGAAAATAAAAAGACTAACAACCCATTTAAAAAATTGGCAAGTGCCCTGAAAGATACTTCTCCAAGGAAGAAATACAAATGGCTAAAAAGCACATGAAAAAATGCTCAACATCTCTAGCTTTTAGAGAAATGCAAATCAAAACTACATTGAGATACCATCTTACACCCATTAGAATGAGGGCTATGGAAAAAACAGCAGAGTTTAAGTGTTGGAGAGGATGTGGAGGAATGGGAACCCTCATCCATTGGTGGTGGCATTGTGGAATGGTCCAGCCATTGTGGAGGACAGTTTGGTGGTTCCTCAAAAAACTAACTATAGATCTTCCATATGATCCAGCGATTCCCCTGCTGAGTATATACCCAGAAGACCTGAAAGCAAAGACATGAACAGATATATGCACGCCAATGTTCATAGCAGCATTGTTCACTATTGCCAAAAGTTGGAATCAACCCAGGTGCCCATCAACAGATGAATGGATAAAGAAAATGAAGTACATACATACAATGGAATATTACTCAGCTGTAAGTAGGAATAAAGTGCTAACAAATGGGATAACTTGGATGAATCTGGAAGAACTTATGTTGAGTGAAGCAAGCCAGGCATTGAAGGATGAATAGAACATGACCTCACCTCTATGAATTAAGGAAATTGAGCAGTGTCTGAGAACGATTGTCTGAAAAATAGATGTACAAGAAAGAGAAAGAAAAGAGTAAGTTGTGAGCCATCACCCATAAGGACTTAGCCTATGGTAAAGTAATAGAGTGCAATTGTGTATTGAAGGGATAGGTAGGAAGGTAGTGATATATGAGGTTGGGTGTTGCAAAGTTGACAAGTGGGTAGATTGGAAAGAGTTGGTTAGAATACCCAGGATACTGAGGGGAGAGCAGAAATAGACAGGTGGGCATCTCTGAAGAGCAAGGGCAATTCCTAATAGTGGAGGACAAACCAGTGTCTCATGACCTCTTGTTGCATCTTGCCATCCAATGAGTCAAGCCAAGAGGTTGTCATGGAACCCAGGGGGATATGGAGGGATGAACAGAATAGATCAAACAGGGGGTATTTAGGGGTCAATGGAAATGTTTTTCATTACCTTACAGTGATGGACAAAGGACATGGAAATTATCACCAAAATTCATAAAAGTGTACGATCTAAAATGTAAACCATACTGTAAACCATTGACAATGTTTAGTAGCTATGTTTTACTATCTGTTTATCAGTTATGACAATGCTACCATCCAAAAACAAAAATGTTTTACTATGGGGTGATGAAAGGGGGAGAAGTTTGGGTTTATGAGAGTGTCTTGAATTTGGTGTGTGACTTTGCTGTGACCTAAATCTCCTTTGAAAATTGAATGAAAAATTGTGAGACACTGGGGAGTGAGAGTGGGAAGGTGCCACAGTACAGACTGGACACCAGATATTGCAATGATAAAAGACAAAATGTTAAAAAAAAATTTTTTTTAATTTTTAAAATTTTTTTCTGATTTTTTGAATAACCCAATCCTTTAATTTTACTTTATTTTTAGCTTTTTTTAAGTTTTCATCTATTTTGTCTCTTATATTTAAGCATCATTATCATTTCATTTTCCTATTAATTGTATTTGGCTATTGTATTGGCTTCATCTTTAAAGAAGCTTTGAATCATAAAAGGGTTACAACCAGGGCAGGAGATGATCGTTGATGGGGGGTGTCAGGGATGGGGTGATGCATGGAAGGAAGTTCACCAGAACATATATAAAAGGTATATAAAATTGTTCAAATGCTTATGGGGCATGGTCACAGTGGGTGGAGAATCACTCAATAAATGAGAGATTATTAAATTCCCATCCTGGAGAGCTCTGCTATATTCTCTAAGGGAGTAGCAACAGTCCCCCAAGTGCAGGGGCAGTGTCTGGCAAAGTAGGATGATCCACTGATGGGCCCTTGTTATTGATGATTTGCCTTACCAGTCTTTGCTCTTGAAATTGAAACTTAGCCTATTGTTATGGGGTGCCTAAGGGTTGCCTCATTTGAGCCTCCTTGTTCCTCAAATGTGGCCTTTCTCTAAGCCAAACTCACCATATGAATGCATTACCTTCCTCCCAGCATGGGACACAACTCCTGGGGATGAGCCTCCCTGGCAAGGAGGGATTACTTACAAGTGCCAATGGGCAATACAACTGGAAAAAGACCTTGAATAAAAGGGGGAAAAGGTAAAGACAAATGAGTTCATATGGCTAAGACACTTCAAAGTGAGTCGGGAGGTCATCCCAGAGGTAATGCTTTTGCACATCTCTGTAGGACCTCATATGCTTCTAATGTGGATACACCCCAAACAGAGGGGCTCCTGAGGGCTCTGGAGACACCCATTCCTATATCAGTGCAGAGAGCCCCAGAGTTTTGCCCCTTATCAGTGGGACATACTTTGGAATCCTTGCTCCTGAGAGTGAGAGTTGGACCCAAATATGACTTCCCTGCACATGGTCCATTGGTCCCTTATATTCAAATTTTTATGTGTTGCTGAGTTTGTAGGTGTACTTTCAGAGATCAGAGTATTTGGGCTGTCCATGTGCAAGCTGGGGCTGGAATCTTGTGGAGCTGCAAATCCTACTCTACAGCTCAGTGGACTCACCCTGGACACCTGGTGGGGAGATGATGATGGACAGCAGCCATCTAAGGGAATGAAGAGAGTCTGCAGCTGCAGGCAGGATAATCCCATTGATCTTATCCATGAGATATAAGCCTCCTCTCACTTGGAGGTGGAGTGGACATCACCATCTCAGAATACTCAGGATTGGGGGAAGAGCCATGGACTAGAGAGGACTTACTGGTATTCTGCTATAGACATATTTTGATTCACACAATGGAAGTAATTACAACATTAATGTGGAGCCATTGGCCACCGTACACTTTAGGGGCAGGGAGAGGAAAATGCAGTTGTAATATAGGGGCTTTTTCAGGACTTGGGAATTATCCTGAGTGACATTGCAATGAGAGATATAGGCCATTTTATATCATCATATAACATGCAGAACTGTGTGGGAAAGAGTGTGGTCTACAATGTGAACTATGGTCCATGCTTAGTGGCAAGACCCCAAGATATGTATATGTATTGCAGGTGATGTGCCACTCTAGTGAAGGATGTTTATGTGGGAGGTTGTGGGAGGTGTGGGAGGTGGGGCATATGGAAATCCCTACAATTTTTGTGTAACATTTGTGTAATCTAAGTATCTTTACAAAAATTATTTATAAAAATAAAAAATAAAAAGAAGAAAGTTTAAGCATTTATGCACCTAACCAGCCTGCCTCAAAACACACAAGGCAAACAGTAGAAAAACTAAGTGGAGAAATAGATGCCTCTCCAATTATAATGGGGGACATTCATACACCATTATCACCATTAGTCAAGACATTTCAAAAAGCAAGTCAATGAAAAAACAAAGACTTTGAATTATACATTAGAGTACCTGGACCTAAGAGACATAGAGAGAACAGTACACCCAAATACAGAAGGATATACATTCTTCTCAAGTGCACATGGATCTTTCTCCAGGATAGAACACATACTAGGCCACAGGACCACTCTCAATGAAATAAGAAAGATAAATTTATAATGTAATATCTCTGACCACAGTGGAATGAATCTGGAAATCAGTAAGGGGCAGATAATCAGATTAGGCACAAAGATATGGAAGTTAAACAACACAATCTTAGACAAACAGTGGGTCAAGGAGGAAATCTCAAAAGAAATCAGTAACTATCTTGAAAGGAATGAAAATTACAATACAACATATCAAAACCTATGGTATGCAACAAAAGCAGTACTGAGAGGGAAATTCATAGTGATAAATGACTATATTAAAAAAGAAGAAAGAGCTAAAATTAAAGACCTAACTGCACACCTGGATAAATTAGAAAAAGAACAGTGAACTAACCCCAAAGGAAGTAGAAAAACTGAAATAACACAGTTTAGAGCAGAACTAAATGAGACTGAAACTATAAAAGCATAAGAAAAAATTAAAAAAACCAAGAGTTCTTCTTCATGAACATTAGTAAAATTGACAAACCCTTAGCTAGACTAACAAATAAAAAAAGAAAAGAAGATGCAAATACATAAAATAAGAAATTAGGAAGAGAATATTACCACTGACCCCACAAAAATCAAGAGTATCATAAGAGGAGACTCTGAAAAATTATTTGACAAGGTGGATAATTCGAAGAAATGGACAAATTCTTAGAAACACACAAGCAGCCCACATTGTCAAAAGAAGAAATTGATGAACTCAGCAGACAAATCACAAATAACGAGATAGAAGTAGTCATCAAAAGCCTCCCAAATAAGAAAAGCCCTGGACCAGATGGCTTCACAGATGAATTCTACCAAACATTCTGGAAAGAACTAACACCAATCCTGCTTAAAAGCTTCCAAAAAAATAGAATTAGAGGGAACATTGCCTAAGTCATTCTATGATTCCACAATTACTCTACTACCAAAGCCAAACAATGATGCCACAAGACAGGAAAACTCTAGAATAATCTCTCTAATGAACCTAGATGTAAAATTCTCAACAAAATACTTGCTAACCATATTCAATAACACAGCAAACAAATTATACACCATGGCCAAGTGGATTTTACTGCTGGTGTTCAAGGTTGGTTCAACATAAGAAAATCAATCAATTTAATAGACCACAAAAACAGATCAAAAGAAAAAAAACTAAATGATCATCTTTATAGATGCAGAAAAAGCATTCAACAAAATACAGGAACTTTCCTGAAAAAAAACACTACAAAACATAGGAATAGAAGGAAACTTCCTCAACATGATAAAGGCTATATATGAAAAACATACAGCTAACATCATATTCAATGATGAAATCCTAAAAGCTTTCCCTCTAAGATGGGGAAAAGACAAGGATGCCCACTTTCACTGCTTTTATTTAACATTGTGTTAGAAGTACTTGCTTGAGCATTTAAGCAAGAAAAAGATATAAAAGGCATACAAATTGGAAAGGAAGAAGTAAAAATTTCACTATTTGCAGATGACATGATCCTACACATAGAAAGCCTTGAGAAATCTACAACAAAATTTCTAAATAAATGAGTTGAGTAAACTTTCAGGTTATAAGATCAATGTGAAAAAACCAGTAGCATTTTGGCACACCAATAATGAGCAATCTGAGAAGGAAATCAAGAAAAAAGTCCCATTTAAAATAGCAACTAAATGAATCAAATACCTAGGAATAAATTTAACTAAAGATGTAAGTGATGTATATGCAGAAAACTACAAAACACTGTTAAAGGAAATCAAATAAGACTTAAATAATGGAAGAATATTGCCTGTTCATGGATAGGAAGACTTAATATTATTAAGATGTCTATCCTACCCAAACTAATCTACAGATTTAATGCAATCCCAATAAAAATCAACCCAGCATTTTTTACTGAATTGTAAAAACTAACTATGAAATTTATTTGGAAGGGCAAGAGGCCCAAATAGCCAAAGACATATTGGAAAAGAAAATAGAAATTGGAGGAATCACACTACCTGACTTTAAAACATACTACAAAGCTACAGTGGTCAAAACTGCATGGTATTGGCACAAGGATAGAAATACTGACAAATGGAAAAACATTGAGAGTTCTGATATGCATCCTCACATATACAGTCAACTGATATGGGAGAAGGCCACCAAGCCCATTTAACTAGGAGAGAATGGCCTCTTCAACAAATGGTGCTTGGAGAACTGGATATCCATATCCAAAAGAATGAAAGAGGAACACCATCTCAAACCTTATACAAAAATTAACTAAAGATATATCAAAGATCTAAATATAAGAGCCAAGACCATAAAGACCTTGGAAGATAATGTAGGGAAGCATCTACAGAATCTTGTATTAGGAAATGGTTTTGTGAACTTTACACCCAAAGCATGAACAATGAAAGAAAAATTAGATAAATGGTACCTCCACAAATCTAAAAATCTTTTCACCTCACAGGAGTTTGTCAAGAAAGTGAAACGGCAGCCTATGCAATGGGAGAAAATATTTGGTAACCAAATATCTGATAGGGGCCTAATATACAGCTTATATAAAGAAATCCTACACCTTGAAAATAAAAAGACAAACATCCCATTTAAAAAATGGACAAGTGATTTGAAATGATACTTCTCCAAAGAAGAAATACAAATGGCTAAAAAGCACATGAAAAGATGCTTAATGTCACTAGCTATTAGGGAAATGCAAGTTAATACTATAATGAGATATCATCTTATACACAGTAGACTCACAGCTATTTAAAAAAAAAAAACAGAGGATTACCAGTATTTTAGAAGATATGGAGGAAGGGGTTCCCTCATCCACTGCTGGTGGGAATGTAGAATGGTGCAGCCACTGTTGAGGACAGTTTGGCGGTTCTTCAGGAAACTAAATATAGAACTGCCAAAGGATCCAGCAATTCCACTGCTGGGTGTATACCCAGAAGAACTGAAAGCAAGGATATGAACAGATATATGCACACCAATGTTCATAGTGACTTTATTCATTATTGCCAAAACTTGGAGTCAACCCAATTACCTTTCAACAGATGAATGGATAAATAAATTGTGGTATATCCATACAATGGAATATTACTCAGCTGTAAGAAGTACTTCAGAATTAACACATGAGATAACATGGATGAATCGTGAGGGCCTTAAGTTGAGTGAAGCAAGCCAGGCACTGAAAGACAAATATTACATGACCTAACTGAGATGAAATAAGCAAACACAGCAGACTCACAGACCTAGAGTGGAAGACAGATTTATAGGAAATAGGAAGGGAGAAGAAGGTTGTGAGCCAATGCTCCTATGGGCAAAATCTACCATAAGGGGGAAGTGTGTCATTTTACAGTGGAGGGGCATGACAGTGGTGTAATCATGTTTTGGTTAGGTGGTGTGGGTTTGTTTGGGGGGTGGGGTGAGGAGGATGGGTTGGACTGTCAATGGAACTGGAGGAGGGTTGGGGAACTGAGCAGGTGAACACTGGGGACTGGTGGGCACATGGTTGAAACTATAATGTTGGGAATGCTCTTTTGGCAATATGGCAAGAGATGGTTGCTGGTTTGGGGTGTTGTACATGGGGAGATTTCAGTCAGGGTGCACCTGGGGCAGGCTTCTAGGGTGTGTATGAGTGTTTATCATGCCATAGTGTGTTATATCAGTGGGTGGAGACCCACATAATGAGTGGCAAGGTGGAGGACTCCCATCCTGGGGAGTCTGCTATGTTCTCAGATAGAGGGGTGGGAGTCTCTTGAGAGCATGGGCGGTACCTAATAGGGGAAGGCAGACCAGTGTGTCAAGCCCTCAGTGTTGTTGAAAGTAACTACAAATTTTTTTCCTTCAAGGAGTGAACCCTGGTGGTTGCTGTGGGTTCTGAGGGAAGACGGAGGGAGGAATAGAAAAGAAGGAACAGGGGGCATTTCTGGGTAGATGGAAGTGTTCTACATGATCTTGCAATGATGGATACAGGCCATGTTGAATTGCATCAAAGTTTATGAAAGTGTATGGTCCAAAATATAAACAATAATGTAAACCGTTTACCACAGTTGGTAGCTATCTTTCAAAAATTTTATATCAGTTATAACAAATATATCATCCACATATAAAATGTTATTAATACGGGAAGGGAGAAAAGGGGGAGGATGTTGGATATAGGGATTCCCATGTATTCAGTAAGTGACTTTTCTGTAATCTAAAACTTCTTTGAGGACAAAATGAAAAAAAAAAGTAAGACACTGGGGGTATAAAAGGAAGACAATGTTATTTTACATAAAAGAAAACAGATCTTACAGTGATGAAAGGGAAAATGTTAAAAAAAATTTTAAATTTTTTTCATTATATTTATTATCCCAAATTTTTATTTTTTAATTAAAATTTTTTTCTGTATTTTATTACTTATTTTAAAAATTATGATTATTATTTCCTTTTCTTATTAATCATATTTGGCTAGTTTATTGGCTTTATTTTTTTCATCATATATATTAATTTATAATATAACATCATATATTTGCATACATATGATATGTATATATATATATATCATCTTTTCTCCATTCAGTGCCTTCACCTTATTGGATGAGTCATCTCCCATTGCTGAAGACAATCTCAGGTGACTGTAAATATAATTAGTCATACATGCAATCACCATAGAGATCACTTAAGTGCATGGAATATACTCACAGTAACAATGAGGCCACTGCTTGCTTGGCCAAACAATGGGCACCATTGTGGCAAAACTGACACATAAACCTAGCATTCACAGTCCACCACTTGTCAACTTGGTAGCTATACACCTCACTTTAAACCATAATTACTGTGTAAAAAATAACAACAGACATTTTTTCATGTAACAATACTCAGTTATCTTGTGTAAAACTGGAAATGCACTAAATCTCTCCAGGATAGGGTGCAGGTCCTTGGGTAATATTCACTGTTAAAATTGATATCTTATAACTTATATATTATAACATGAAACAAATACAAATTATGCCATATGATAAGGGGATAAGATAGGGAAGAAAAAACAAAGATACTTGCTTTATGTACATATACTAACATATCCATAACAAAACAAGGAAATAATCATAAAAATTACACTCTTCCTTTCTGTTACTTTCACATGGCCATAGTTCATATTTATCACTACCTTCTTCCACTACCCATTCCAAGCTCCCTTTACCCTCAGCAAGCACTTAGATGTCCATGGTTCTTTGCCTGGTGGAGTGATGCAAACCTTCATTCCTTGATTTGCACATTTGAGGAATTACTAGGTCATTTGCAGTCTTGCCTGAATTGAGTGGTTGCAGTTTTCTATTGACTTTTTAAATAATATTTTAGTTTTATTTTTTTAAAACATACTTAGATTACATAAATGTTACACACAAATTATAGGGATTCACATATGCCCCACCTCCCACAACTCTCACAACCTCCAACATAAACATCTTTCATTAGTGTGGCACATCACCTGCAATAAATACACATATCCTGGGGCTTTGCCATTAAGCATGGACCATAGTTCACATTGTAGACCACACTGTTTCCCACACAGTTGTGCATGGTATATGCTGATGTAAAATGGCCTGTATCTGTCATTGTAATGTCACTCAGGATAATTCCCAATTCCTGAAAAAGCCCCTGTATTACAACTGCTTTTCCCTCTCCTGCTCACAGAACATCCAGTGGCCAATGGCTCCACATTAATGTTGTTATTTCTTCCATTGCTTGAATCCCAATATGTCTATAACAGAATAACGGTAAGTCCACTCTAGTCCATAGCTCTTCCCCCAATCCTGAGGAGTCTGGGATGCTGATGTCCACTCCACCTTTAATTGAGAGGGGGATTATATCCCATGGAGAAGATGGATGGGATTATCCTGCCTGCATCTGCAAACTCTTTCCATTCCCTGGGATCGCTGTTGTCCATCATCTCCCCACCAGGTGTCCTGGGTGAGTCCATTGAGCTGTAGGGTAGTAGATGCAGCTCCACCGAGATTCTGGAGCTGAGATGGCACATGGACATCCCAAAGGTTCCAATCTCTGGATATACACCTACAAACTCTAGCACCACATATAGGTTTGAATAGAAGGGACAGAGGAACCATGTGCAGGGAAGACATATTTGAGTCCAACACTGTCACTCTCAGGAGTACAAATTACAAAGTAGGGGCCACTGGCAAGGCATCAAACTCCAGAGCTCTCTGCCCTGACATAGGACCTATGTGTCTCCAGGGCCCTCAGGAGCCCTCTATTTGGGGTGATATCCATTTTGGAAGCCTATAAGGTCCTACTGAGATATGCATAAGCATTACCTCTGGGATGACCTCCTGACTCATTTTGAAGTCTCTTAGCCATATAAACTCATTTGTCTTTACCTTTTCCACCTTTTATTCAGGTCTTTTTCCAGTCGCATTGCGAGTCGGCACTTGGTAGCAATCCCTCACTGCCAGGGAGACTAATCCCTGGGAGTCATGTCCCATGCTAGGAGGAAGGTAATGCATTCATATACTGAGTTTGACTTAGAGAAAGGCCACATTTGAGCAACAAGGAGGCTCAAAGGAGGCAACCATTAGGCACCCCATAACAATAGGCTAAGTTTCAATTTCAAGAGCAAAGACTGGTAAGGCTAATAATCAATAACAAGGGCCGATCAGGGGATCATCCTCCTTTGCCAGAAACTGCCCCTGCACTTGGGAAACTGTTGCTGCTCCCCTGGACAATGTGGAAGAGCTCTCCCTGATGGGAATTCAGTATTCTCTTATTAATTGAGTGATTCTCCACACACTGTGACCATGCCACATGAACATTTGAACAATTTTATATGTCTTGTATGTATGTTCAGGTGAACTTCCTCCCATACACCACCATCCCTGATACCCCCCACCAATGATCCTCTCCCACCCCAGTTGTAACCCTTCTGTGATCCAAAGCATCTTTAAAGATGAAGCTAATACAATAGCCAAATACAATTAATAGGAAATGAAGTAATAATGATAACTTTAAATGTAAGATATAAAATATATGAAAACTTAAAAAAAATACTAAAAATAAAATTAAAAGATTGGGATATTAAAAAATGAAAAATATAACAAAAAAAATTTTTTTTGACATTTTGCTTTTATTACTGCAATATCTGGTGTCCAGTCAGTACCTCAGCACCTTCCCCTCCAATTCCCCAGTGTCTCACTATTTTTCATATTGTTTTCAAAGAAGTTTTATGTCACAGCAAAGTCACACACAATAAAAGAGACTCTCAAATATCCAAGCTCCTCCCCCTTTCACCACTCCAAATTAAATCTTTTTGCATGCAGATGGTAGCATTGATATAACTGATATACAAATAATGAAACATAGCTGCTAAACATTGTCAGTGGTTTACAGTATGGTTTAATTTTAAGACTATACAGTTTTATCAATTTTGATGATATTTACCATGTCCTGTTTCCATCACTGAAAGGTAAAGAAGAACATTTCCACTGATCACTAAATACCCCCTGTTTGATCAATATTGTTCCTCCCTCCCGATTCCCCCAGGGCCCACAGTGACTCCTTGGCTTGACTCATTGAATGACAAGATTTATAGTTAGATGCAACAAGAGGTCATGACACACTGGTTTGTCCTCCCCTATTAGCAACCTCCCCTGCTCTTGAGAGACCTCCACCTGTCTATTTCTGAATGATTCAGTCCTCCCAAAGATGGGAGTCCAACTCCTTCCTGCTCATTATGTGGGTCTCCAGTAAATGACACAAAACACCATGAAAGGATGAACACTAACACACTCCCCAGAGGCCTGCTCCAGATGCACTCCATCCCGAATGCCCGCCCAACCAACACTATAAACAAGTGACCCTTCCTTGTCATATTGTCATAACAGCATTTCCACCTCTGTATTTTCAACCTCACATCCACAAATCCCAAGTGTGCACCTGGTCCTTCTACCATTTCTCCCTTCAGTATCCTGTGTATTCTAACTCACCTTTCCCAGTCTACCCACCTGACAACCCTGCATCACCAAACCCAATAATATCACTACCCACCTGTCCTATCCCTTCGATGCACAACTACACTCTAACACTTTACCATAGATTACATCCATATGGATGATGGCTCACAACTTTTTCTTTTCTTTCCCTTTCTTGTAAACCTGTCTTTCAGACAATAGCTTTATGAGACTGCTCAGTTTCCTTAATTCATATCAGTGAGGTCATGTACTGTTCATCCTTCAATGCCTGGATTGCTCCACTCAACATAGTGTCTTCAAGATTCACCCATGTTATCCCATGTGTTAGCACTTTATTACTTCTTACAGTTGAGTAATATTCCATTGAATGTATGTATCACATTTTCTTTATCCAGTCATCTGTTGATGGGCACCTGGGTTGCTTCCAACTTTTGGCAATAGTGAACAATGCCACTATGAACATTGGTGTGCATATATCTGTTTCTGTCTTTACTTTCAATTCTTCTGCATATAAACCCAGGAGTGGAATCACTGGATCATACAGAAGATCTATAGCAAGTTTTTGAGGAACCACCATACTTTCCTCCAAAGTGGCTGGATCATTCCACAATCCCACCAACAGTGGATGAGGTTTCCATTCCTCCACATCCTCTCCAAGACTATAGTCTACTGTTTTTTTAATAGCCACCATTCTAATGGGTGTTAAGATGGTATCTCATTGTGCTTTTGATTTGTATTTCCCTAATAGTTAACAATGCTGAACATTTTTCATGTGCTTTTTAGCCATTTGTATTTCTTCCTTGGAGGAATGTCTTTTCAGGCCACTTGCCCATTTTTTAAATGGATTGTATGTGTTTATACTTTCAAGGTGTAGGATTTCTTCATATATGCAGGATATTAGGCTCCTATCAGATATATGGTTGCCAAATATGTTTCCCCATTGGGTAGCCTGCCTTTTTTTTCTTGATAACATCCTTTGAGGTGCAAAAGTTTTTAATTTTGAGGCGATCTAATTTATCTATTTTTTCCTTTGCTGCTCGTGCTTTGGGTGTGAAGTTCATGAAACCACTTCCTATTACAAGTTCCTGTAGATGCTTCCCTACATTATCTTCTAAGATATTTATGGTCTTGGCTGTTATATTTAGATCTTTGATCCATCTTGCATAGATTTTTGTATAAGGTGTGAGATGGTCATCCTCTCTTATTCTTTTGGATATGGATATCCAGTTCACCAAGCACCACTTGTCGAAGAAGCCATTCTATCCAAACTGTGTGGGCTTGGTGGCCTTGTCAAATATCAGATGACTGTATATGTGAGGATCGATATCAGAACTCTCAGTTCAGTTCCATTGGTCAGTGCTAATACCATTCAGTTTTGACCACTGTAGCTTTGTAGTAAGTTTTAAAGTCAGGTAGTGTTAGACCTCTAACTTCATTTTTCTTTTTCAATATGTCTTTGGTGATTTAGTGCCCCTTACCCTTCCAAATAAATTTTGTAGTTAGTTTTTCCAATTCATTTAAAAACACAGTGTTGACTTTTATTAGTATTGCATTAAATCCGTAAATTAGTTTGGGTAGGATAGACATCTTGATGATGTTTACTGTTCCTATCCATGAACAGGGATTATTCTTCCATTTATTTAAGTCTTCTTTGGTTTCCTTTAACTGTGTTGTGTAGTTTTCTGTATATAAATCCTTTACATCGTTACTTAAATTTATTCCTAGGTATTTGATTCTTTTAGTTACTATAGGAAATGGCATTTTAAAAAATTTCTTCCTCAGATTGCTCATTATTGGTGTACAGAAATGTTATTGATTTTTGAGCATTGATCTTATATAGCCTTCAACTTTACTGAACTCCTTTATAAGTTCTAGAAGCTTTGTTGAGATTTCTCAAGGTTTTCTATGTTTAGGATCATGTCGTCTGCAAATGATGAAATTTTTACTTCTTCCTTTGCAATTTGGGTGCCTTTTATATCTTTTTCTTGCCTCAGTGCTCAAGCAAGTACTTCTAAGACAATGCTAAATAGTAGTGGTGATAGTGGTCATCCTTGTCTTGTTCCTGATCTCAGAGGGAAGGTTTTTAGGATTTCACCATTGAAGATGATGTTAGGTTTGGGTTTTTCATATATACCCTTTATCATATTCAGAAAGTTTCCTTCTATTCCTATCTTTTGCAGTGTTTTTATCAGAAAAGAGTGTTGTATTTTTTCAAATGCTTTTTATGCATCTCTAGAGATGATCATGTGATTTTTTTCTTTCAATCTGTCTATGTGGTATATTATGTTGATTGATTTTCTTAAGTTGACCCATCCTTGCATGCCCAGGATGAAACATGTTTGGTCATGGTGTATAATTCTTTTGATATGTTGTTGAATGTGATTAGCAAGTATTTTGTCAAGGATTTTAGAATCTAGGTTCATTAGAGAGATCAGTCTGTAATTTTCCTTTCTTGTAGTATCTTTGGCTTTGGTATTAGGGTAATGTTGGCATCATACAATGTTGATGTTATGCAATGTTTCTTCTACTTCTTTTTGGAAGAGCTCAAACAGGATTGGTGTTAGTTCTTTCCAGAATGTTTGGTAGAATTCACCTGTGAATGTGTCTGGTCCTGGGCTCTTCTTAGTTGGGAGGTTTTTGATGATTGAGTGTATCTCTTTAATTGTAATTGGATTGTTGAGTTCATCAATTTCTTCTTTCATCAAGGTAGTCTGCTTGTGGTTTCTAGGAATTTGTCCATTTCTCTAAATTATCATTCTTGTTGGCATATGATTTTTCAAAGTATCCTCTTATGATACCCTTTATTTCTGTGTGGTCAGTGGTGATATCCCCTTCCTCATTCCTTATTTTGTGTATTTGCATCTGCTCTCATTTTTTTATTTGTTAGTCTGGCTAAGGGTTTGTCAATATTATTGATCTTCTCAAAGTACAAGCTTTTGGTTTTGTTTATTTTTTTCTCGGACTTTCTTTTTTCGATTTTATTTAGTTCTGCTCTAATCTTCGTTATTTCCTTCTTTCTTTTTCCTTTAGGGTTAGTTTGTTGTTTTTCCAGTTCCTCCAGGTGTGCAGTTAGTTCTTCAATTTTATCTCTTTCTTTTTTTTTTAATATATTCATTTATGACTATGAATTTCCCTCTCAGTACGACTTTGGCTGCATCCCATAGGATTTGATATGTTGTGTTGTCATTTTCATTCCTTTCAAGGTAGTTACTGATTTCTTTTGAGATTTTTCTCCTTGACCCTCTGTTTGTCTAAATGTGTGTCATTTTACTTCCATATCTTTGTGCCTAATCTCATTCTCTGGCCCTCAGTGTTTTTCAATTTCATTACTTTGTGGTCAGAGAAATTACTTTGTATAATGTCAACCTTTCTGAATTCATTGAGAGTTGTTCTGTGGCCTTGCATGTTGTCTATCTTGCAGTATGATCCATGTGCACTCAAGAAGAATGTATATCTCGCTGTATTTGGATGTAGCATTGTGTATATGTGTATTAGGTCCAGGTTCTCTAATGTATTATTCAGAGTCTTTGTTTCTTTATTAATTCTCTGTCTTGATGCTCTGTCTAATGGTGTATTAAAGTCCCCCACTATAAGTGTAGATGCTTTTATGTCTTCACTTAGTTTTTCCAATGTTTGCCTCAAGTATTTTGAGTTGGTCTGATTAGATGCATAAATGTTTATGATTGTTGTTTCTTCTTGAAAGATTACCCCTTTTACTAATATGTAGTGTCCATCTTTGTCTCTTACAAGAGTTTTGCATTTAAAATCTATTTTGCCTGTTATTAGGATAGCTACTCCCACCCTTTTTTTGGTTATTGTTTGACAGGGCTGAAAGGAAAGTGTTAATTAAAAAAAAAAACAGAATAGACAAGATAGAAATTGTAATCAGTAAAGTTGAGGACTAATGAAAAAAGGTGGAATGTAAGAACCACAACAGAAAGCAGAAGATAGAAAGATGAAGGAAGGAATAGAGATAGCATGGGCAGACAAAATCTCTTGCACAGAAAATGGGAAATCAAGAAAGAAGTAGCACAGCAAAGAAGAAACAAGCTAGCAGCACCTAATTTTAAAAAGATGGGGAGAGGAAAGAAGAAAGTAAAACAAGAAACAAACAAACAAACCAAACAAAGACCCAAGCAAGCAGTCAAACAAAACTAAGGAAGAACAGCGTTCCTTACTAGGTCCTTGTGGAACTATCAGGCTGCCTGTGTTCATCAAACAATTACCCAGCAAGCTTCTCTCTCTAGGCTTTGAGGCAGATTTTCACAAGGAAACTAAGTTAAAAAAATTTTAAGTAACTCTTTTTTTTTGTTTTTTGGTGAAATAAGGGACCCAAAAGAAGTTAGTACAACAATAATATCTATGTTTTCCATGTCCTAAATTATCAGCTGGATGTAAGATATCCCAGTGAATCACTACTCTCAGAGGAGCCAGGAATTAAACTAGGGACCTCATATATTCAAGACAGAAATTCCTCCACTGAACTAACTTACTAATTGGGTCAGTTAGCTCTTCAGAAAGCTATTTAGTCACTTGCTCCTGTGAAGGTTTTACTCTCCTGTGGCAGCAGGATTCAGCATGCTGTATGAGCAGATTCCCCCTCCCCTCTCCTGGTCAGGTTGAGTTCCCTTTTGAAATTCATAGGGGACCCTGATGACTGAGTTCACCTCACTGAAATGGTTTACAAGCCTCTTCTAGACCACCCCCTCCTCCCAGGGGATCCTAAATAGGCTTGTGGAAACATTAAGCACTACCCACTGCCTGACTCCCTTAGGAGAGCTGAAACTGATAGTCCTCAGTGCGGAACTTTAAAATTTGCTGAGTCCACAATCTCCCAAGCCAAGCCTCTGTATCCCAGGGCAGCTAGGGAAATCAGGCTTCCTCAGCAGATTTGCCTATCCACTCAGGCTGGTGCCACTTCAAGCTGACTGATGTGCTCCCCAAAGCTCTAAGGGAGTCCAGGCTACCAAACCCCCAGAAAGGAAACCCCTCTCCACCTTTTGCATTTTTGGAGAATGCTCTCTCTCACTGCATTGCCAGTGGGAGTCTGCGCTCACCCTAGGCCTTTGCCCTGAGGGTGGGGCTTAGCAATCCGTGTCCTCGATTTTCAGCTTGGGAAAAATTCACAGTTGTATCTTGAGCAATCTATCTTCCTGTCCAGCTCCCTCCAGATCAATGTCCCAAAGGCTCTCATTCCATGGGCTCCCAGAACAGTTCACTTGGACAAGATCCTGTCCCCAGTCACTCATCTTTTGTGAGAGAGATGGTGAGTGCCTACTTAAACTGATGCCATCTTGCCTCTGTCCATTTTGGCTTCATATTTGAAGAAGCTTTGGATCACAGAAGGGTTACAAATGTGACAGGGAGGGTGACTGGTGTGGGTTGTCAGAGATGGGGGATACATGGGAGGAAACTCACATGGGTACACATATAAACTTATAAATGTGTTCAAACTTAATGGTGCTTTGTCATGGTGGGTGGAGATACACACAATAAAAAAAGGAATATCAAATTCCCATCCTGGGGAATTATGCTATATTCTTTAGTAGATCAGCAAGTATCCACTGAGTATAGGGGCAGTAACTAGTGAAGGAGGATGGTCCATTGACAGGCCCTTGATGTTGATGACTGTGCCTATGAACCTTTTTTCATGAAATTGAAGTTAGTCTAGTATTATAGGGTTCCTAAGAGTTGCCTTCTTGGAGCCTCTTTATTGCTCAAATATGGCCTCTCTTTAAGCCAAACTAAGCATAAAAATACATTACCTTTGCTCCAGCATGGGACATGACTCCCAGAGATGAGTCTCCTTGGCATTGAGGGTTTACTGCCAAGCACCAACTATCAATACAACCAGAAAATGACCTTGATCAAAAGGGGGAAAATGTAAAGACAAATGAGTTTATGTGGCTGAGACTTCAAAGCCAGTCGGGAGGTCATTCCAGAGGTAATGCTTATGCATGTCTCAACAGGATCTCATTCACTGCCAAAGTAGATACTACCCCAAATAGTGGGGCTCCTGAGGGCTCTGGAGACATCCAGACACTATAGTCAGGGCAGATAGCTCAGGAGTTTGGTGACTTGCCATTGGGCCCTACTTTGGAATTTATGCCGATTAGAGTGACAGAGTTGGACTCAGTTGTGGATTCCCTACACATGGCTCTTCTGCCCTTCTATTTGAACCTATAATTAGTACCAGAGTTAGCAGAAATACATCCAAGAGGCTTAAATCTTTGAGCTCTCCATGTGGCAGCTGGGCCTTAAATCTTAATGGAGTTGCAAAACCTTCTCTCATGTTCATTGGTCTCAGCCAGGACAAGTAAAAATGAGGTAATGATGGACAACGACCATACCAAGCAATCAAGAGAGTCTACAAATGCAAGCAAGAGAGTCCCATCCATCAGCCTTGTGGGATCACAGCCCCCTCTCAATTAGAAGTGGAGTGGGCATCACCATCCCATCAGGATTGGGGAATGAAGAATGGACTAAAGTAGACTTACTGGTATCCTACTATAGACTTATTGTGATTCTAGCAATGGAAGAAATTATATCAATAATGTGGAGGGTGGCCACTGGAGGTTCTGAGGACAAGGAGAGAGAAAACGTGTAAAAGAGGGGCATTTTGGGGACTTGGGAATTGTCCCAAATGACATTGCATTGACAGATACAGGTCATTATAAATCTTGCCATAACCTACTATATTAGGTAGAAGAGAGTGTAAACTACAATGTAAATTTTAATCCAGGCTTAGTGACAATGCTCCAAAATGTGTTCATCAATTGAAATGAATGTACGTCCCTAATGAAGGATGTGTTAATGTGGGAAAATTTAAGAGTTGTGGGGGGCAGGGCATATGGGAATCACCTATTTTTTTAATGTGACATTTGTATAATCTACATATCTTTAAAAAATTTTTTTAAAATAAAATAAAATAAGAAGATATGGTAAATGACTACATCCTGGGAAAACATTTTACCTTCAGTTGGGCAATACAACCTTAAAGCAATGTGGCCAACCATGTAAGGTGTTTATAATCAAAAATGACAATCTATTTACAGCCCAATACACAGAAATAACCATAGATCCAAGACTGATGCTAAGGAAGAGCTCCTTGTTTATCTTGAAACATTTGCATTCTGATTGAATCCTTCATTTGATTGTCATTGTCAAACTCTTATTCTTAGAGCACTGAAAACATTTCAATATCAGAAACACTTTGAAACTAAAAAGTAAATAAAGAAATAAAAAAATTGCATTGTATAATCCATGTTTCTAGTTAACACAGTCCTACAGTACAGAGATTTAAGACTCTGCTTTACTCAAATTCTGTTTTAAAAATATGAAAAATAAAATAAAAAATAAATTGTTGGTGGATATGACTTTCTCCATGCTCAACCCCCTGCATACAGGTCTTGAAATACTGGCAATAGCATCCCCAGTGACCCTCCCCTACAATGTGGAAAGCTCATTTGGACCAACTGTCTGACATGGAAAGGAAGTCAGTATATCTCACTGATGACAACACTATCATGGCACACAATGCAACTCACTGGAGGGTCACAGAATATCACCTTTCCTCAACCACCCCACTTACTCAAGATCAGTGTTTGAGGTCTGCATAGTTGGCAGAGCTAGAACTGGTCCAGTTGGTCATCTAAGATGCTCTGAGTTTCTAGTTGCTTAATTTCCAAATCTTCTTTGAATCTTGAGTTGTGGTTAAAGGGCTAGGAGGTGGATCAGAACAATGGAAACAAAATATTGTTTTCATACAAGAAAGACACTTGTGGGTATTTCCAGATTTGGAAACAGCTCACAACCTTACCCATTTCCACTCTGTAGTGGTTTGAAGCTATAGGTACCCAGTAAACACATGTTCTTAAATTTAAGCCATTCTTGTGGGTTTTAACCCATTAGTAGAGCCTTTTGATGAAGTTACTTCAATTAAGGTGTGACCCAACTCAATCAGGATAGGTCTTAATCCTATTACTGGAGCCCTTTATAAGAGAATGAAATTCACACAGAGAGAGAGACAATCACAGAAAGCAAGAATCTGAAATATAACTTGGTAGAGAAGGAAGAGACCAGGAGATGTTTCCGTGTACCTTGACATGTGACAGAGGAACCAAGGATCACTGTCACCCCACACCAGAATACCACTTTATTCTGTCTTTAGGGTAAAGAATTTTCTTGATGATGCCTTGATTTGGACAGTTTCCTTGGCTCAAAACCATGTTTGAATAAATTCCCATTGTTTAACTCAACCCGTTATACAGTATTTGCTTAATTAACCTAGGTAACTAAAAGAAATACACTCAACTCACCATACCAGTGTGGTTATAGAGGCTAACATGGCCACGGCCCCTCTTTGAGGAAATAAAACTGCACCTCAGCCTCGCCCTATTCACTTCCCCCCCCTCCTCCACTACCCCCCTTTTTTATGGCTGCTAGGGCTGAGATAAGAACAGCTCTCACCATCTTCCTAGAAATCGTCCTCTAGGAAGTTAGCAAGCCCGCGCCTCTCTCATCTGCCATCTACCTTAGCAACAAGAAACC
>JAQZBX010011497.1:0-42652 GCA_029593785.1 Cabassous unicinctus
ACAAACAAAGGCAAGGAGAGAAATTGGCCATAAGAGTAAATTCACTAATATATTCAGATGCCTAGACATCAGCAAAAAATTACAATCCATACCAGGAAACAGGAAGAGATGGCCCAGCCAAAGGAAAAAAAATAAACAAATATCCTGAAGAAATACAGGCATTAAAACAATTAATCAGTGATAATCACACAATTCCCCTAAATCAATCCAAAGAAATAAAGAAAATATGACAAAGTGATAAAGGATACTTAGAAGATACTGCTTGAGCATAAATAACAATTTGAAAGCCTGCAAAGAAAAGTAACAGATCTTTTGGGAATGAAAGACATGATGGATGTGATTTAAAATACATTAGTGGTACATAAGAGCAGATTTGAATTGCTTGAAGACAGAATTAGTGATTTCGAAGACAGAACATCTGGATTGGGAAAGACAGGAGAACAGAAAGAGAAGAGAATGGAAAAAATGGAACACAGTCTCAAAGAATTGAATGACAATGTGAAATGCACAAACATGCACTTTCAGTGTCCCAGAAGCAGAAAAGAATGGAAAAGGGGCAGAAATAATATTAGAGGAAATAATGACCAAAAATATCCCCACCTTTATGAAAGACATAATTATCAATATCCAAGAAGGACAATGTACCAGAAACAGAATAAATATGAATAGATTTACCCTGAGACACCTACTATGCAGAATGACAAATATCAGAGATAAAGAGATGATTCTGAAAGTGGCAAGAGAAAAGCAAAGCTCACATACAAGGGAAATTATATATTAATAAAAGGGGCAATGCACCAAGTAGAAATAACTATACTAAATATTTATGCACCTAACTTGAGTGCCCCAAGATACACAAGGCACACACTGGAAAAGCTGAAGGAAAAATTGGATGTCTTTACAATAATAGTTGGAGACTTCAGTACAACACTCTCATATTGGATAGAACATCTGGACAGAGAATAAATAAAGAGAGAGCTTGAATAATATACATGAACTAGAACCAACAGACATCTAAAGAGCATTGCACACTAAAACAGCAGGATATACATTCTTTTCAAGTGCTCATGGAACTTTCTCCAAGATAGACCATATGTTGGGTCACATAACAAATCTCAATACATTTAAAAAGATTGAAATTATATGAAATATTTTCTCTGAATAATGTAAGGAAGCTGGAAATCAAAAATGGAAAGAAAAAGGGAAAAGTAATAAATATGTGAAGATTAAACCACACACTATTAAATAATCAGTGGATCAAAAAAAATTGCAAAAGAATTCAGCAAATATCTTAAGACAAAAGAAAATTAGAACACAATATATTAAAACCTATGAACACTGCAAAGGCAGTGTTGAGAGGGAAATTTATATCCCTCAATGCTTAAATTGAAGGTCTAACTGCACACCTGGTTGAACTAGTAAAAGAACAGCAAACTAATCCCAAACCAAGCTGAAGGAAAGGAATAGCAAAGATCAGAGCAGTAATAAATGAAATTGAGAACAAAAACAACTATAGAGAGAATCAACAAAATCAAATGTTGGGTCTTTGAGAAGATCAACAAAATTGACAAAACCTTAACTAGAATGACAAAAAAAAGAGAGAAATGATGCAAATAAACAAAACCAGAAATGAGAGGGGGAACAATACCACTGACCTCACAGAAATAAGAGGGACCATAAGAGTATAGTATGAACATCTGTATGCCAAAAAAACTAGAAAATGTAGAGGAGATGGATAAATTCCTAGAAATACACAAACCACTTACATTGACCCTAGGAAAGTAGACGACTTCAACAAACCAATCACAAGTAAAGAGATTGAAAGAGTCAACAAAAACCTCCCAAAGAGGAGAAGCCTAGGACCAGATGGCTTCACAAGTGAATTCTACCAAACATACAAAGACAATCTAATTCTAATCTTGCTCAAGCTCTTCCAAAAATAGAACAGGAAAGAATGCTACCAAACTCATTCTATGAAGCCAACATCACCCTAATACCAAAACCAGATAAAGATACTACTATAAAAGAAAATTGAAGATGAATATCTCTAATGAATGTAGATGCAAAAATCCTAAACAAAATGCTTGCAAACAGAATCCAAAAATATACTAAAAGAATTATACACCACAATCAAGTGGGTTCTATACCAGTTATGCAAAGGTGGTTCAACACAAGAAAATCAATTAGTGTAATAAACTACATTGATAATTTGAACAAGAAAAATCATATGATCCTCTCAATTGATGCAGAAAAGGCATTTGACAAAATACAGACACTTTATTGCTATAAAAGATAGGAATAGAAGGAAGCATTCTCAATATGGTAAAGTGCATGTATGAAAAACCTACAGCTAGCATTGTACTCAATGGTGAAAGACTGAAAGCTTTCTTGATGAGATCATGAACAAGATAAGGATGCCCAATTTCAACATTGTTATATTGTGGTTCTAGCTAGAGCAATTAGGCTAGAAAAAGAAATAAAAGCCACCAAAATAGGAAAGGAAGAAGTAAAACTTTCACTATTTGCTGATGATATGATCCTAGATCTAGAATCTTCTGAAAAATCCACAACAAAGTTACTAGAATAGAGGAGTTCAGCAAAGTGGTGGGATACAAGATAAATACAAAAGAATAAATAACATTTCTACACACTTCTGATGAGCAGTCTGAGGAGGAAATCAGAAAAGAATTCTATTTGTAATAGCAACTAAAACAATGAAATATTTAGGAATAAACTTAACCAAGGACATAAAGGACCTGTATTCAGAAAACTACAGAACATTGTTAAAAGAAACTGAAGAAGACTTAAGTAAATGGAAGGACATTCTGTGTTCATGGATTGGAAGAATAAATATCTTTAAGATGTCAGTTCTACCCATACTGATTTACAGATTCAACACAATCCCAATAAAAATCCCAACAGCTTTTTTTTGCAGAAATGAAAAACCAATTATCAAATTTATTTGGAAGGGTAAGGGGCCCCAAATAGCCCAAAAATATCTTTAAAAAAGAACACAGTTGGAGGACTCCCACTTCTGGACTTTAAAGCATATTACTTTGCTACAGTGGTAAAAACAGCATGGTACTAGCATAAAGACAGACACATTAACCAATGGAACCAAATAGAGAACTCAGAAATTGACCCTCACATCTACAGTCAAGTGATTTTTGACAGTGAGGTCAAGTCTTCCCAGCTGGGCCAGAACAGTCTGTTCAACAAATGGTGCTGTGAGACCTGGGTATCTATATCCAAAAGAAAGAAAGGAGACCGCTATCTCACACCTTATTCAAAATTAACTCAAAATGGACCAAGGACCTAAATATAAAAGCGACAACCATAAAACTCATAGAAGAAAATATAGGAAAACAACTTTACGACCTGGTGCTTGGCTTTAGCTTCTTAAACTTTATACCCAAAGCATGAACAACAAAAGAGAAAAATAGATAAATGGGACTTCCTCAAAATTAAACACTTCTGCAACTCAAATGACTTTGTCAAAAGGGTGAAAAGGCAGCCAACTCTATGGGAGAAAATATTTGGCAATCACATATCCGATAAGGACTTAATATCTGTGATCTATAAAAAGACCCTCAACAATAAAAAGGCAAACTGCCAGATTAAAAAATTGGGCAAAAAAACTTGAAAAGGCAGTTTTCCAAAGAAAAAATACAAATAGCAAAGAAACACATGAACAAATGTTCAGCATCGCTAGTGATTAGGGAAATGCAAATCAAAACTCCAATGGAATATCATTTCACACCCATTAGACTGGCTGCTATTAAAAGTCAGAAAACTCTAAATGTTGATTGGATGTGGAGAGATAAGAACGCTTATTCACTGTTGGTGGGAATGTAGAATGGAACAGCCACTGTGGAGGACTGTTTGACAGTTTCTAAGAAAGTGGAATATAGACTTGCCATGTGACCCAGCAATACCATTACTAGGTTTATACCCAGAAGAACTGAGAGCAAAGACAGGAACAGACATCTGCACATGATGTTCATAGCATCGTTATTCACAATTGCCAAAAGTTGGAAACAACCCAGGTGTTCATCAACTGTTGAATGGATAAACAAGTTGTGTTGTATACACACGATGGAATATTATGCAGCATTTAGAAGAAATAAAGTCGTGCAGCACATGACAACGTGGATGCAACTGGAAGACATTTTGTTGAGCGCAGCAAGCCAGAAACAAAAGGACAAATACTGTATGATTGCACTATTGTGAACTAAATATATTGTGTAAACTCATGGAATTAATAATTAGAATATAGGTCACCAGAAAATAGAAGGTGTGTGGAGAATGGAAAGCTTAATTGGTGCAGAATTGGTAAAAAAGCTGTTTGCAAATCTTTGGAAATGAATAGAAATGGTGATAGTACATCATGGTGTTTGTAAGTAGCAGAGCTATTATATGGGTATGACGATGGCTGAAAGGGAAAGTCTAAGGTCATGTATTGGAAAGAAAGCTAAAAACTGTAACATGGGACTGTGTAAGACAGTAAAACCTCATGTAAAACACAAATATGGGTGATATAGCATTTATAAAACTGTTTTTACAAAAGCATTTTATAAAAATGCTTTTTTATATAGCATTTATAAAACTGTTTTTACAAAATATACTAGAGAGAAGGAAAAAGAATAGTAGCTATGTACAGAAGGGGAAGCATAGAGAGATTGAGAAGTGATAAGTTTTGTTTGTTTTTTGTTTATTATTATTATTATTGGAATAATGAAAGTGCTCTAAGAATGATTGAAGTGATGAATGCACATATATGTGATTATACTGAATACCATTGATTGTACACTTTGGATGGATCCATGTTTTATTAATATGTATCAATAAAATCGATTTGTTTAAAAATAGATACTTAGTTCATTGATTTTTAAGATTTTTTCTTTTGTAATATATGCAAGTAAGGGTATAAAATTTCCTCTAAGAAACCTTTGGCTTAAATTGTAATAAACTGATAAGTCATCTCTTCCTTATCACCCAGTTCAAACTATTTTCTAATTTCCTTTGTGATTTCCTTTGTGATCCATGGGTTATTTTGAAATGTATTACTTAACTTCCAAATGGTTGTAGGATTCCCAAGTTTCATTATATTATTGATTTAGAGCTGAAATCTATTTTGATTATAGAAAATGTTCTATATTCTTTTAATTCTTTAACTTGCGAGGAGACTTTATGTCCCAGAATATGTAAACAATTTATGTATTTATATCACCTTGAGAATAATGCATATTCTGTCATTATTAGGCACAATGTACATTCATTCAATGTTGCCACATCCTTTGTTTTTTTCAGATCTTATTGGTTTTTTGCTTCTTTTATCAATTGTTGAGACGTGTGCTAAAATCTCAAAAATGGCTGTAAATTTCTGCATTTCATTTTCATTTTTAATTGTATTTTTTATAAGTTTTGAACCTCTTTTATTGGTCAAATGCATATATTGAATTGCATGTTTGTGGTTGATTAAAACTGTGATGAACTGTACATCTTTATATCTAGCAAGTCTTCATACTTTAAAACCTGTATTGTTTTACTGTAGCTTTGTTGTCATTAGTGTTCACATTGAATATAATTCTTTTACTTGCACACTTTCTGCATCCTTAGGTCTCTTTGAAGCAGCACTGTTTAGGTTTGGTTCTTCAGAAGCAGGAGCTAAGAGGTGGATTTAAGTGGATGTAAATAATTTTGAAGGGAGTGCCTCAAGGTGAGAGCAATAAAGTAAAGAGGGATTCAGGATAAACTAGGGGAAGAAGCCAAACAAGAGCACCCAGCCTCCATCTGACCCTGACTCCAAGCAAGGAAGCCCAGTCAGCATGGACCCAGAGCTGCCCTGGAAGGAGAAGGAGCTCCCAGCGCTGAGGGCTGGCTGTCAGCACTTGCTGGGGAGCACATCCAGGATCCCCTTTTCAGTTGTCTGAAGAGAGAAATTTCTGCGGGTTTTTAGAAGCAAAGGAACATAGATATTGGGTACAGAGCACACTGAAGCAGTCAAACGTTCCTTTGAAAATGATGTGTCTCCACTGTTCTAACTGGTTTTAAAACATTTTCTTGTTTGTACTTTGTTTCAGCAGTTTTGTAGTGAAGGATCTGGATGTAAGTCCACATGCTGGTGCTTAGAGGTTCAAGACCTTCTTGCATCTTTGGATCGATGTTTCATAAGTTTGGGAAAATTCTCAGCCGTTATCTCCTAAATATTTATTTTGTCATATTATCTCAATTTTCTTTCTGTTACTCCAGCTCAATGTAGGTTACATCGTTGTACAATGGCTTTCAAGTCTTTTATTTCTCTTTTCTTTTTTATTAATCGTTGAGATTCAATTTAAATATTTTCTCTGGACCTGGCTTGCTTTTCACTTCCTTGTCTTCTGCTATATATCTTTTTTGTGTGTGAAAATCATCTGTGGATTTTATAAATATCAGATCATGTATATTACTATTGTGTAATTTCCACTTAATTCATTTCAATCGATTCTTAATTATCTAGCAAAAACCTCCAGGTTCTTATTTGTTTTAAATGCCATGTCAGCCGTTTCTATTATCTGGGTCACCTAGAGATCTATATAGTCTACATTTAGTCTTCATTTTTCCATGTATGTGGTCAGTGTCTGGACATGCTCAGTACATTTTGAGTGAATGTCTATAAGATGTTTGGTTTCTCTGGAAGATTTCATCCTGTAAAATGGCTATAATGTGAGAGAGCTGCTGATGAGATTAATTCAGACAGAGCCTGCTCCAGTAAGTCTAGGTTGCAATTTTGCAGGTTTGTTATGGACCAATCTTCTGCTAATTTGGGCTCTTCTCTGGGTGTGGAAGTCAGGATTTTCAAATGTGATCCTAGGTTTGTTCATAGGGACTTAGTCCCATAATATATCTTTTTTTTTTTTTGAATCATGAGGAACATGCTGTTCTTTTTCCAGAAGGTTTCAACTTAGTATTCCCTAAGCCTGTCCCTCATAGGAGCCTTTTAAGTCTCCTGTTACACCCCTGCAGTTCTGAGAATCCTTCAAAATTTCCTTTACCCACAATCCCCCCAGCCCATCCCCACCCCTGCCTCTGCAGCAGCCTCTGCCTGGGCCAGGCTCTCTGGCTCTGGAGTTTGCCCACAAAGGGAAAATGCCCTTAGGGAATTGCAACTGTAGCTCCTCAAACCACAGTTCTCTACAATCTTAGTTTTCTCAACTCTGGTTGTTTCTTCATCTTTCTGGTGCCTTTAAAGAGATGGATTTTACTAATTTTTGATATTTTCTACTTACACTTGGAGTATGGTTCTGCTTAAAACTACCCTGCCTTGCTTAGATGTTGAATTCCTTCACTTCCAGGTTCTAGCCCTGGTTGTGTCCCTCCAGTGGGGCCCAAAGTCAGAACTTGTCACCTTGCTAAACAGAAATTGAGGATGACATCTCAAGAAATAAACCTTTCTCTTTCTCTCTCTAATGTATATATATGAAAGAAATGAAAATGTTCTCACACTTGTTCATTTCTACTTGTTCTGCTACTACCCTCACTTTCTTCTGGCCATCTTTTGTTTTCCACTATGCCCTTGTCCTGTTCAATTTGGACTCGACCCTGGGCAGTTTCTTCTTCTCCATTGGGTTTAGTCCTGGAGGCAACCTCAAAGAATTAGTACAAACATGTCTGGGCTTTGACCCCCTCCAGTGTTGTGGATCTTATTAATTGTCTTGCACCCACCTTCAAGTTACAGACTACAAAAGCACCTCCAGTGGTCAGAGTGGACCACAGAATGTTCAGAGATCATCTATGGGCACTTTTGGGTAGCTCAGCCTTTATTTTATTGATTTGACTGATTCATTTTATCTTATGGCTACCATCATATTGTCTGTGGTATTTTCTGTTGTTATCAATTCTTGTTTTAAAATATTTTCACTGTGTGTTCTTTGTTTTCTTTTTTTGTCATAAAAGATTTTTTATAATTTTCTTGTGATTACTATTTTAAGTTTAACTTTATATGTTTAATTCACATTTTATTTATATTTGCTTTTTGATCACTGTATTAGTCAGGGTTCTCTAGGGAAACAGAATCAACAGGAGATATCTGTAAATAGTATAAGATTTTATAAAATTTGCTCACGTGACCATGGGGATGCACAAGTCCAAATTCCACAGGCAGGCTTCAAACCAGGGGCTCCGATGAAGGTCCTTGATGAGTTCCCAGGAGATGTTGGCTGCCGGAAGTCAAGCTGGAAAATTCTCTCTGAATGCTGAAATCACTTCCCCTTTTAAGGCAGTCAACTGATTGGATAAGATGTTGGATAAGATGTCACTCATTGCTGATGGCAATCTTCCTGGTTGATTGTAGATGCAATCAGTCATCTATGCAATAAACTCACTGGTGACTAAAGACCATAAATTTCCTTGTATTACAATTAGCACAGTGCTTGCTTGACCAAAGAACTGGGCACAATTACCTAGCCAAGTTGACACATTAGCCTAACCATCACAATCACGCTATGAGCCAAAATAGCATTATTTTATCTCCCTTTACTCCCATCTCTCCTCCTTTTCCCTCAGATCTATGCAATTGTAATTACATTATTTATTTTAGGATTTTAAAAATTTTTCACTCTTAAACTTCACATATGAATATGCATATACAATAATTGCCAGAAGTTATTATCTGATAAACCAGGTGTAACTGCTATATTTTTGGTCCTAGAAGTAAAAGTTTAAGAATTTCATTATAGTGTACTATGTCGTCAGGTTTTATATATCAAGTAGAGTCTGTTTTGTAATTATAATTAAAGTATTAAATATGCCGCCTCAATATTTTTATGCAGTTGCTATATTTATTTCTTCATTGCCTGAAGTTTTCCCTCAAGCAGTTTATTCTATAAAATCCTAGGGGGAAAAGACACCAGAACTGGTAAAATATAATGCCAAAGGAGGTGATTATTGTAGTGTTTAATTTTAGGCTTCAAAACTTTGGCTACTTTTATGAGGAAGAAAAGCATCATTTAGAAGTTCAGTGTTTTTTCCTTACAAATTTGATGCTAGACTCATCTTTCCTTTAGTTTGATTGTAAGGTGATAGAACTTATTCACTGAGTTTATATTAATAGATGATAAGAACATAATGTAAGGCTCAGTTATTTTTAACTTGACAAGTCCTTTGGCAGAAGAGAATATATTAAGAAATCACAGTTCATAATAAAATCCACTGAGGAATTCATTAGGATGCTTTCTTTTTCCTTCATGTTAGGTACAATTTGGTATCATGATACAGTGATGAAGTGGGAGAGCTGGGAGAATTTAGCAAGTGAAAATGAATTAATAGTCAGACAAAATGTCTTATGATAGACTAAAATGAATCTTGCTATAAACATTGTTAACTACTTCAAACTAGCTTTATAAAACTTGATTTGGAAACTTTGTGTCTTGTGTCCAGCACAGCATGCTTTACCATTTAACATGTTGTTCATCAATTTGTTTTGCAATTTCTGTGCAAATATCTCACAATTTAATGTTTTTGATGGGGAAACAAGGCTAGAGCTGACCCTGCAAGGAGCAGTGTGGTGGCCTCGTGCTTTCAGGCAGTTCAGAGACTGCAAGAGGATCTCATCTCTCCTCAAAATGCCCAATCCATCCCCTACTGGGAATGTCTGAAATCCCATTCAGTGTCTCTTTTATGGTGAAGACTTCATCTTCTGGAGTGCTCTCGTAAAATGAATTTGCCCCTCAAATTTTGGAAACACTGCGTAAATCAGCTAACAAATAACCTGGTAATAGACATTACACAGATACCTGAAGTGGGAGAGAAAGTCGATGACTGGGGCAATTAAAGGGGAAATGAGGGTGCTTCAGGAGGCGAGCCTGGGTTTCTGCACAATGTTACAATTGTTAAAAGTATTACTGAGAAAGGCACACTTATGTGTCATAAAAAGAAATGAAGTGTTGATACGTGCTACCAGATGTATGGAACTTGACAACACCATGTTGAATGAAATTGTCTAGACACATAAGGACAAATAGTGTATGATCTCACTTATACGAAATACTTAAGAAAATTCATAGACGCAGAAAGCAAAATAGTGGTTACCAGAGGTAGGGTGAAAGGAAATGGGGAGTTATTGCTTAATGGGTATGAGCTTTCCTTTGGGATGGTGAAAATATTTTGGAAATAGTGCTGAAAATTACACAGTATTGCCAATCTAATTATTTTCAAAGAATTGTCCGCTTAAAATGGTCAAAGTCATTTATGTTATTTATATTTTACCATAATTTTTAAAAAGCAAAGGGAAAAGAAAGGTACATGTATGAATACAGCAAACATTCCAAGAAGGGTTCTGGAGAGAAGAGAAGTTTTTCACAAAGAAGTTTGGGCAAGTTGTTTACCTCAATGATTACTTAGAAATCTACAGTGGCTAATATATTAAAGCATGAAGTATTAAAGTCTCTAAGGAGCCTGGATTTAGGAAATCAGTATTGTCTCAAATATTTTGTGATTAATGATTGCCACAAACTCTTTGTGGAGGTGGAGACTTCTTCCCATCTTTTTGAATCTGGGTTGATCTTAACGACACACTTGATCAATAGAATGTGATAGAAGAATAGTCTCTATGTCATTAGAAGCTTGCATCTTTCATCTGTACCCCCTTAGAATATCTTCCTGGGAACCCCTGAGAAATAGGAAATCTGAGACCCACATGGTAAAGAAGCTATGTGTAGGTATTCTAGTTGACAGCTACTGCTAAGCCAAGCTTTCAGGCTCTCCAAGCTAAGGTGCCACACCCATGAGTGAAGCCATCTTGTCACGCCTCACCAGCCCATAAGTGAATTTGGTGGAGCAGAGGACTCACCCAGGTGAGCACTCCTCAAATTCCTGGCTGGTGAAATCATGAAGTAAGATAAAATGGTTTCGTTTTAAACCACAAGAATTTTTATAGTTTGTTTCAGGACAATTGATCTGAAACACATTTCCTCTTACCCAACTCCAATAAAATATATTAGTCTCCCAATAAATTAGTGTTCCACAGACCAAAGTTTTAGAAACATTGAAATATTTGAAATGTTTTCTGGTTCTATTTCATTTTTTGTTTAGTCATTATGTATATTATATTATTTAATTATATTATTACATTTTTAACAGTACCTTGCAATATTTAATGCTAAAAATAGCATTGATAAACCATCCAGACTTTTTTTCCCTAATAGTTTAAAATATGTTCATAAGATTTAACAGGCAATAATGTTTGAGTTCTTTCCCTTTAGCTTCACCTGAAGCAATCTAATGAACAGAGAAATGGCCACAAACAAATATCTATAAGTAAAACATAGTGAGAGAACACCATGATATGAATGGTCAGAATATAGATTTTTAAATTTACTTTATGTAATTTAAAACTAAATTCAGTACCTTAATAAGGAGATTAAAATCTGCTTCTACTTAGAGATAATTTCAAAATTTTTACAAAGAAGGAAAATCTATTAAAAACAATTATATATACAAAGATCAGTTACTATGACTATAAGAACTCAAAATTATACTGTAATTGAACTTTGCTTGTAAGGATAATAACAGAAGTAATGAAAACCAACCATAATATAGTTTCCATAATAAATTTTCATATGACCTTTGGAAAGATAAATTGTATCTATCATCGTACAGGTATTTTCAATTAAAATAACATTTTCTATTATTTTCCTATTAATAGTTGTAATTTTATAATGGCAAATAAAAAGATAAACAAAAAGAAGAAAGAGGAATAACACAATCTCAATATTTGGGAAAAAACTAATGCTTGCGATTTTCTATACATTCTCATTTTTTTTCTGTATAATATTTTTTTATAATAGGATCATAGTCTACCACTGTTAAAAAAATTCTGTTTCACTTAGTTCTGAATATCAGGCCATAAGAACAAATACTAAAAAACATTATTTTTTAAACAGAAATATCTGCTAGTTACATGATTTATTTTCTTATGCTGATGAATGAACATTCAAGGTTTTCCAAATATTTGCTTTTCTTAAAATGAATGGGTGCAGTGAGCATTATGGCATGTAAATGGCCTGAATATTTGTGTCTCTTTAGTACATAGTCTTAGGGGTGTAATTTTCAAATAAATGGCAAGTAAGATTTAAGGGCTTCGACATAAAACACAACTTCCACTGATAAATGTTTTGCCAATTTATATCCCCCTCAGGGATTTGTCCCAGATTATCTAAGCCCTTATAGTATTGCACTTTTTATTTGTTTTCAATTTGCTAATTTTAGCTAAAACAGTCATGCCAAGCTTTAATTACCATTCCTTTGATTGCCTAGAGAATTCAAAAATTTTGGATATCTCTTCTATATTACACAGATCTTTCATAAACTTGTGTAATAGTTGCTTGAGACATGATCTATTGAAGTCTTCCATTGACTATTAACTTTCTTAGGATTTTGAAATATATGTGATATGCAGTGATATTTGTGTCTCTGCAGTCTGAAATTTAACTCCCAATAATATAAGATGGTCCTCTTTGGTTTACATATGTATTTTTTATTTTTTCTTTGACAAATATAGTTATATTACACTATATTTCTTGTAATATGGGTGATACAGTTTTATCATCAATATAAAATGATTTATATCACATTGTTAACGAGAATCTTATAAATATTATATGTTTGAATTCCATTCTTTTGTCTTTTAATATGAGGATTTTATCCATTTATTTTTCTCATTGATATATAAGTAAATAAGTATTTTTATTCCCATTTCT
Source organism: Cabassous unicinctus (assembly GCA_029593785.1). Taxonomy (NCBI): domain Eukaryota; kingdom Metazoa; phylum Chordata; class Mammalia; order Cingulata; family Chlamyphoridae; genus Cabassous; species Cabassous unicinctus. Next base: position 12,738 of record JAQZBX010011497.1, read on the forward strand.
TTCTATGATATTAATTGATTTGTTTTCATTTTCCCCCCATAGTTAGGGAAGATATAAGACTATTTTTAGGGTACTGGTAGTTACATGATTTTCTTTCCAAAATCATTCTTTAATGGCTATTTTTTCTGATTGTTAGTATCATGTGGGTTCTTTCTAGTGAAATAAAGAAGTTTGAAGAATTTTATATTCCTCTTTTGCTCAATTCCACTTATAATTTTAATTTAAGCTGTAATATACACAATTTAGAATGAAAGAGTTTCATGAAATGAGAAAGTTTGCCCTTGACAGCCTCCATTTTTCTCTCTAGAGACTCTATTTTCAATTAATTTACCTGTTTTTTTTTTTCTTTTCATTCTTTTAGTTTTTTCACTATGTCTGTAATCAACATCCTTATTTAAATTTATGGTACCTTTTTAATTTTGTGTGTGTATGTGTTTGGCATTTTCCATTGATAAATTTTATGGAAAAAAAATAATTCATCTATTTTCTCCTCCTCTACTCTGGAGAGAAAGAGAATTCCTGTTCTCCAACCTTGTCATGACTTTAAAATACAGGAGCCATATTTCTTAGTAGGAATAGTTTTTTGTCCATGCGCTCATTTTAATTTTACCTAGTGTTAATAATTTTCTTTGGTAATTCAATTGTTTAGCTTTTTAAAGTACTTATCATGCATTAATTCTCAAAAATTCCTCCGGTTTCTTACATCCATTATAGATACAGTCAAATAAACCAGGCAGTCTATTATTTTTCTCCAGCTGATAAAAGTTCTTCTAGTGCTCTCTGACCTATTCCAATCTGCAGGCTGCTCTCCAGACTGTTAGAAACCTATGCATTCTAATTTTGCTTGTATCCCACTTCTACTAGCTTCCTGAAGAGGTAGCCAAGTTTTTGAGACATTTCATTCCTGAAAAAACTTTGTTCTAATAATTTTGTGATAGTTTGGTTGGGTATAAAAACTAAACTCATTTTTGAAGGCAAATTATCTTTAATAGCTGTCTTCTAGTTTTCAGTGTTGCATTGGAGAAGTGTAATGCCATTCTGATTTGAGATTGTTGTCAGCTTTCTTCTCTGGAAGCTTTTAGGTTATTCTCTGAACACCTTCCTCTTTAGCTTTTCACAATGTTATGCCACATTGTGAGTTTATTTTAATCCATTATGTGGGATACCTGATAGTCATTTTATAGCTGAGACCTCATTCACCTAAATTGTTGGAATTTCCCTTGAATTGTTCATTTGATTATTCCTTCTACTCATTTTTCCTTGTTGTATTAGTTAGCCAAAGGGGTGCTGATGCAAAATACCAGAAACCAGTTGGTTTTTATAAAGGGTATTTATTTGGGGTAGAAGCCCACAATTACCAGGCCATAAAACATGAGTTACTTCCCTCACCAAAGTTCATTGCCACGTGTTGGATCAAGATGGCTTCTGACGTTTGTCAGTGTTCAGGCTACTTGGGTTCTTCTCTTCCCAGGGCTCCGTTTCTCTCCAGGCTCAACTCCTCTGTTTCCTCCACAAGGTCAGCTGTAGACAATAAGGCTCTCTAGGCTTTGTCTCTCTCCAGAAGGCCAGCTGTAGACAGTCAGGCAAACGGCTTGTCTCCTTTCCTGGGGCCTTCTCTTCTTCCTCATGACCAAACTCTTCCATGTGCTTACTTTCTGGGGCTCCAGCTTTAAAACTCTGCATCAGAACTCCAACTCAAAACTCCAATTCTGTCTTTTGCCATGTCTTTTATCTTTGATTCCCCATCCACCAAGGGGCGGGACTCAATGCCCTACTGACATGGCCCTATCAAAGCCCTAATCATAATTTAATCATGTCCAGAGGAACAGACCAGTTTACAAACATAATCCAATATCTATTTTTGGAATTCATAAATAATGGCAAACTGCTACACTTGTTCTATTTTATTCCTGGAACTCCTATTATTTGGGTGTTGATTTACCTGTGATGATGGTTTCATATTTTTCCCACTATTTTCACCTTTTTATTTTATGTTGGGTTTTCTTCCAGTAATTATAGTGTTTTTGTTATGGAATTCCAAATGCTGTTTGCTTTTTTCTTTCAGTATTCCCTTAATCTAGCATTGGTTCTGGTGTCATTAATATCAAATCTTGTACTCTAGGATAAAAAAAAAAAACATTAGGTGGCTTTTATTTTTAATTTTCATCTATCTACGTAGACCCTTTTTTCTCAGAATTGCTTTTTGCCTCTTTGTCTGTGTGTGTGTGTGTATATGTGCATGTGTTTATATGCTGTGATTTTTCACCTTTCATTTTAAAGCTTTCTTCAACTATCCAGTCATAATTGTGTATGCATCTAAATTTAAGAGTGAGTCGGGAGTGGAAGGGAAGACTGAAGAGTTGATTCCAAGCCTGGTGCATGCCAGTTCCTTGACTGTGAGCCTCTCTGACCAGCTGGTCTGAGTTTTGTTGATAATGCAGCGTTAAGTATCTCTGGGACCTTTCACATGCAGAAGAGAATTTCCTTTATCTCTCTGGAAAGGCTATTGGGAGGCTGTATTGGAACATGATTTGGTGGTTCCAGAATAACTAGAATCAATATTTTCACCCAATCCTCTCTTTTTCATTTGTCACCCTTTCCTCCTATTTCTCCTAATCATCAGCTTTACCTTCTCTTGGGAATATTTCTCTAGCCATCTATAGAGGTGAAGACAGAGCTGACTCAGCTGGCAAGCTCTAGAGAACTAACTGCTACTTTCTTCCTCTTCAAACAAAAGCCTTTTATTGTGAAATTTAAAATATGTAGAACACACACACAACATAAATGTTCAGATTCCTGAATTATCTTTAGGAAGTCAGGCATGTAACAATCACAGAAGTAGATAAATATGACATTGCCAACAACATAGAAGCTACCCAGATGCCCTTTCTACCCCCTTTTATCCCCTGTCATTTATGATAATATCTTCCTTGCTTTCCTTCATAACTGTAAAGCCCACAAATGCATCTTAAACACTAGTATAATTTTGCTTCTTTTAAAACATTATAAAAGTAATCATTCAGCCGAGTGCATGTAGTTCAGTGGTTGAGTGCCTGCTTTGCATGTACAAGGTCCCGGGTTCAATCCCCAGTACCTCCTGAGAAATAAGGAATTATTCAATATGCCTTCTTTCATGTCAATGTTTTAAATTCAGCATTATGATTATGCAATTCGCTCATGTTGTTTTATGTAGTTGAGATCCATTCACATACACTGATGTATAAAATTTCATCATATAAATAGGTCAACATGTATTTATCATTTCTACTTTTAATAGGAAATTATTTTTTTCTGATTTTGTGCTATTATGACTAATGCTGCCGTGAGCATTCTTGTTTCACATAACTTTGCAAACTTCAAATTATATACCTTGGATTGGAATTGTTGAGTCAAGAGGTATTTGTATATTCACATCTAGTGGACGATGTCAAAATGGTTTATAAAGTTGTTGAGCCAATTTACATATACATTAACAATATATGGTTGTACTATATCTGTATCAGGCAATTATTGCCACATAAATGCTATGCAACTCTGTACCCTAGTACTATGTGACAAATGACATAAAGCATTGGATATCATGCTACAGATCTGCAGATTGGGTAGGGAACACCTGCTAGGTCTTCTGGGGCTGGGAGACCAGCAAGGCAATTTTCCCATGGCATTGGTAGAAAGGCCAGAACCTAAATGGAGCCACCAGATTTCTCTTAAGTCCTAAGAGCAGAACTGGGGCCCTGTCCCTATCACTTGTGGAGCAGTCCATGCAGTGGAGCCTAACATCACTGCAGAGGAGAAACACACCTTGCCTTAGTGAGGGTAACTGCACAGTCACATGGCAAAGGGTGTTGACACAGGGAGGGGTGAGGATGGGTGAAGCTAAAAGCAAACTGCCCCCATCCTTGCCAATATTGGTGTTGTCATGTTTTAGAATTTGGCCAACATGACTCGACTTCTCTTGTGGATTTATGTTCTTTTACAGACTCGTTTATTTTAGATTACTCATTTCTCACTCTGTTTAAAAGTAAACTGGCTATTTATACTTTTCTTTGTCGTTAAATTAGCTCTCAAAATCTTTAACTTTAACTATGTCATTTACACCTTGAAGAGATGAAAGTGTTGCTGTCTTTTCAGAACATGCCACCCTTAAGATTTTCTCTGACGTGGGGAGGAAGAATCACCCTTTGTTTCTTTCCAAAGCTCAAACTTTGCTTTTATAGGACTGGGGGTTATTATATGCTTCATAATATAAAAGTAGGATGGATTCACACATACACACAAAGAATAAGAGTGGTATTCACGGTAGTATATAATTAGATTTATAGAAATTAAGTAATTTTATCTCTGTTTTATCTTCTTCTGTTCTCCTATCGTGAAACTGTACACAGTGATATTACATATAATGGGTAGGCAGGTGATATGGTTAACAGATGGGACTATGGAGCCAGAATATTATGATTCAATTCCTGTTCTGCTACTTACTGTGGAATTTAAAGCAACTTTCTTAACCCTGCTGTGTTTGGTTTCCAAAATTATAAAATGGGGATGATAAAGTGTCTTCCTCATAGAGTTATGAAAACTCAACATTGTTATGTTTAAATATGCATACACATACACATATGCATATATGCACAAATATACATGCATCTATATAATAGTTGAATTCTCATAATGACACTGTGTGTGCCCATGTTTACTTTTCCAAGCACTGTAAGGAATTTAAATGACTTCCTAGCACACAATAACATTTGTACACATGTTGGTGATTATGGAAATCTCATACTGGACTTCTCAATTTTGTTTCACCTCTTCATTGTTTGGAGGTAATTTTCAAGAACTACATTAAAGAGAATCACAATTCATATATTTTGAAGTCTTTATATAGTTAAGATTGCTTTCCCAAGTAAAAAGTTTTGAGTCATGGATATTGGTTTTAAACTGTAGTTTCAGATTCACAAATATTTTGCATGTAAATCACTGTTATTTATAGTTGCTGGCTGAAGGCTGTGTTTAGTCAGTTTCCATTAACTTTCAGATGGATTTTTAGGGAGGTTTATCTTTGAATGTTTCCAGGAATGTCTCTATCCTTATCATTAACAGTATTCCATGAGTATTTCTGGGTGTGATGATGTGTCCTTTCACTGATTTCATTTGAAGCACGGTAGGGTTTACTAGGCAGGCTTTTCTCAATTCAGAAATGTGTTCTTATTTGAGATGGTTTCCTTTCTATTTATTCTGCCATTTTTATTTGTATAACAAATTATTCATGCAATAATTACCACCCATCTCTCTACTTATCTATCTAATCTATCTCATTTTAAAGTTTTCTTTACCTCTGTATTCTGTTCTATATTCTCAAAATGATTCTGCACATAATCCAGCACATTATATTCAGCACCATTTTTATAATTTGTTATCTCTGATGTGGATAAAAATTCAGCCTGTTTGTTTTTACTTTTCTGCACTTTTATCCATCTAAATATTCTTCTCATCTTGATTTTTATTCCAGTTTATTAGCTTCTATTTTGCTTGTGTTTTATCATGGCCATGAATCCTTGCACTTTATGAGAGATGCCATTAAACTGGAAGTTTCATCTCTCCACCACAGTAATTATTTTTGAATTATTATTTTCTCCGAATGATTTTAGATAGTTAAAGTTACTTTATTTTACAGAAGTCCCATGGTGTCTCATTTTATGATGACTTCTGGTAAAGTTGTATTAACTCAGATTTGGTATTTTTCTATAGAAAGGATGCATTTCTATTCTTTCCATTTTCTTGTTTTTTCCCTCATGTGTTGAACATATAACCTGCTCTGATCTGATATGGAAAGGAAGAGGGGATATGCATTCTCCTTGTGTGAAGTCAGTTTTCTAACGTTTTTACACATTTCACCTATTTTTATTTCAATGAATTGACATGCTCTACTTACACCTTCTAAATTTCTAAATTATCTGGTCTTGTGTTAATTCTAAATCAATAGAATTCATAAAACATGAGAACTGGGATATAATTTCCATCTGTGACTCTACCTTTTGCTGTTTACTCATGATGGCATACATTTTCCTACTTCCAGCTCCAGAACATACTTTGACTTATAATTTCTTCCAACATGAAGGAATACAGTCAAATGGTCACTTATCTCCTCTCTTATATGGCAAAGACCACATTTCTCATCTCATTTGAGGGTTAGGTCCTTTCACCCATTTTTAGGGCCAGCCATTTGTTTTAGGCCAGTGGTCCTCAAAGTTTATATTCTCAAAATTATTGAGGTCCTAAAGAGATCTTGTTTATGTGGATTATAACTTTTGATATTACTGCCTTTGAAATTAATATTGAGAATTTTTGTAACAGGAATTAATTGGTTAATAATAAATCTATTACATGTTAAAATTATTACTAGAGTAGCTGTTAACATAAATATAATTTTCAAAATACCATAAAGGTGAGACTGGTATTGTTTCACATTTTTACTCGCCCCTTGAAAATCTGTCCCAACAGTAGATGGCTGGGTTCTTTTATCTGCTTCTACATTCAATCTGTTGTAAATATGTTGCTTCATTGAAGTATTGAAAGAAAATTTACCCTCACACAAATATGTACTTGGAAAGGGGAGGGATATTTTAATAGCCTTTTCAGAGTAATGTGGATATTCTTTGGGACTATACCAAAACTCAGCCATTTGTGGGTTTTTTGAGATAGGGAACTATGTGGAATCTAAAACCATATCAATGAACTTTTAAACTCAGTTACATTAAAATCCACTAGTCTAATTTGCATGTTGAATGGATTCTTTTACCCATGCATGATTTTCTAATATCATGCATTAGAGTTTTGGAAAATATCAGTTCACTGATTTATTCATTTCTTCCAAATTTTGACATATTTTAGAATATAATATAAAACTATATCTCATTCATTAATAGCACCACTAATCTCAGAAAAGTCATAAGTTTTGGGACGATTTTAGGCTTTTAGAGGCTGATTCAAATTTTCCAACATTGCATTTTTTTCCCATGAAAGATAGAATTTTATCATTTATAGTGAATATCATCCACTGTTTTCCTGAAAGTAATAGACTCACTTTATTCATTGTCCAGAAACTTCCTGCTACGTGTTCAAGCCTTAATAACTGTAGTTTGCCATTTGTTCTTTGAAGTAAAAATGTGTGTTCCATAGAAAAAGCAACTAGTTCAGTTTACAACTCAATCTCACACGTGCTTTTCATCAAAGAAATCATTGGCTTCAGAAATCAGGCTTCATCTGATCATATCGAATGTTAAAAGGACATATACTCAAAGGCAATTTTGAAAAAAGTAGCTTTTTCTGCTTCAAGATCAAAGACATTTCTAAATGCAATTGGCATTACTTTTTCTTCTTTTTTTCTTTCCAAGTGGCTCATGGGTAAGAATATCATGATTATCTGAAGTTTGCTACCACTGTCATGATTTGTGCTATGGTGCCAGTAATTTTACCCACCATTGCTTTCGTAGCCTCAGAGAACAACATCAATGCAGTGAAAATTCAAATAAGCGTTGTTAGAAAAATACTCCTGCCCTGGTGGATTCCCTGAAAGGGCATCGGGGCCTCCAGGTATCTGTGGATAACACTTTGAAAACTGCTGATTTTGACCTCGGATTCCATAATCAGAATACCCATGGAGGAGATATATAAGAATTTTATGAATATCATCCCTGGAAGATACTGCTCATTCATTGAGGGCATTGTGATGTTAATGAGATGAAGCCTGGACAAAGTTTTGTTATTTTATTGCCATCTGCCTTATAAATAATGTTAATTCTTCCCAGATATCTTCAGCGCAAGTTAGCAAGTTTGTGAGCTTTTACCACTTTTGAGATTTTCTTGGATTTTTAGTTAAAAAATAGAGGGGCAGCTTTGACGTTTTTATGTCATTCTGAGCCAGAAGTGATGAGGCTGGAGGGACAGCACTGGTTGTGCATTTCAGCAAATAGGAACATATGTAAAATGCACAAGCAAAACTTGATCACTTGCAGTAAAGCCTCAACTATTTACAGTACTCTTGAGCACATTTTCACTTGCAAAACTCTTCACAGATTTTTTTTTCATGGCCCATGCATGTGTCCTGAAGTAAAATCGATTCTATTCCATACTACATGACTCTAGACTCTATATCTATAGCACAATATAAATGTGGCCACAGAGAGTGAAAAGCAAGAAACTCAGGTTAGCTATTGGGGTTGCCATCAATTGAGATACTTGTAGCTGAATTTACTGTTACTCTATTGCCTGTCCTTTTCTCTCATACTTGAAATAACCCCAAACCTCAGTAAATACATTTTAATATGTAAACTATTATAAGCAGAAATGGGCTTTAAAAGGCTTAATGATACTTAAAGTAATTGTGTAGAAGTGAAAATTTCCACATTTATCCAAGATCATCAAGCCTCCAGGAATGACCAATCCGGCTACTCTATGTGCAAGGCCATTTAAATGCACTAACTTGAAAATATTCAGTGAATTATGGCCCTTTTTCTTTGCAATCTATAATTAAAATGCCAATTTTATCTCAGCAATCTATGCGAATTTACATTGAGAATGAGCAAATTAAGTTTTTATTATAGCCTGGAGTATTTATTGTTCCCTTTTATGTTTGGGCATTTTTAAAGCATGGAGAAAAAAAATATTAAACCAGAAAAGCATTTTTAAAAATTACATTTGCAATTATTAATAAGGTAGCAAAGAAAACGTTGTCAGGTGACCATAGGTGTTTATTCAAACCCTCACAGTATTGGGTACAAGGCGGCTTGTTTAGCCATGGGAAAGCCAATAGCACTATGAGTAGATAGACTTTTTCATCGGTCATAATTTATATGCTATAAAGGCGCTATCCAAGAAAATGTTTTAGTGTGCACTGCAGACGACTAGTCAGAAGATAAAAATCAGCATAGATATTTCAAAGTAACTCTGTCTTCCTATTTAAGGGTACTAGGCTAGTCATAGCAGCTGGGGAAACTCATTAAGTTACTGGAAATGAGCCTAGCTGTGCCTTTATTATCAGCGCTGTGAAAAAGCCTCGCACACTGCATGAGGGCTGTTAGAGAAAGGGTTTCGCAGCACTCATTTTTTATAGAGTTGCATATTTTTGTAATAAAAAAATATAGTTGTAAAACACAAGATTTTTTTTTATTCTCAAACTGTTGGGGGAGGGTCTCCGAAAGAGAAGATTTATGTTTGATGCAATTTGCATATTTTAGGAAGCTGCTTTACATGTTAATTTATCCCCTTCTTCTGTCCTGCTCTTTTGCATTAGTGCAAGAATCATCTGCACAATAGTGAGTTGGGGATGATGGGTGGGGAAGGGAATGGCAGCTGAGGTTAAGTAAGAGTTTGGCTTTCTTTAGGAAAGAAACTGTGGCCTGTGGCATGTGCTTTTTATTCCCATTCTACAAATGAAGAAATTGATCTTATGTACGATTACTTGACAAGGACTGAAGGTGAACTCAAAGGCAGATCCATCCGATTCTGAAGCCCTCCTATTGTCGGTGCCTCCTCTGATCCTTCCCTCTCTCTCCACCGATATAGAATCCTCTCTCCCATCCCTGCTTTCTCCCTTCCTCGCTGCAGAAATGGAACATGGTACAGTAGTCAGTGACGTTTCCAACTGCAAAGTCTTCATGTTGCAAGTGAATTATTTTATGATTCTGTCCAGGAATTATAAGTGAACATGTAGGATTTCTATGGCTGTTGTCCAAAAATCTGAGTAACTTCTCTAAATGTTTAGAATCTAGTTGTTACCGGATCTAACCTAGGTTCTTGACTTATGCTGCAGAAATGAATTTCAGAGCACGTCAGGTGAGTGAGGCCAGCAATTTATTAAGGTAGGGAGAGAAGAGAAATGGGTGAAAATAACAGATCACGGGTCCTCAGTACAGGGTAAGGGGCTGAAGAGTAGAGAGGGCTGATTTATAGACTACAATTTCCCATTATAGATTATAAATGCCCAACAGGTTTTACTTGCACGTTGATCCGTGCAGGGAGGACATGGTGAGAGCAGGGCACAGAAGCCACGAGGGTCTCAAGCAGGGTGTGGAAGCCACAGGGAGCAGGAGCAGGGGGGCAGGAGGGCAGCAGGGGTCAGGAACAGGAGCAGAAGGGGCGATTTGACCTTTGCGCCTGCCTTTTAAACTGTTCATTATTCCACCCCTTTGCTAATGGCATGGGAGGAGTCCCAGGTGTTTGCTGTTTTGATTGATTACCCCACCCATCAATCCCGGGTGGGGCCAATGATAAGTCCCTGGAGAATTTCAGAGAATCTCTTGGGAATCTCTGGGAATCTCATTCTGTGTGGTGGAAATCTCGCAAGGAGCTCCCAACAGCCATCTTGGGGGGTATTAGTGTCCACGTGGACTTATTGCCAGGTTCCAGATCCACTTATTCATTCCCTATATGAAGGCTGCTTCATAGGGAAGCTCATATTCATTTGAGAATTTTTTACTAAATTCTCAGAATGTGAGAAATCATATGGAAAAGGCAAAAGTGAATGTGGCAGGAGTTCAAAACTATATTGTCACCCTGGCTCAAGCCTGATGCAATGAAGTCTCCGATTGGAGAAAAAGAAGATACATTTTTAAAAGGGGAGATGGCAGCCCCATTGCTGCCAGGTCCTCGCTGTCACAGTTAAACGTTCCTGTACCTTCCACAACAAACAGGACAGAGGAAGACTCTGGAAGGAGGAAGGAAGAAGGCAGGCTGCCTAAGGAACTGGGACTTGTGAATGACACAACGGCTGCCCATCTATCCAGATAAAGTGCCTCAGAAGCCTCCAAATCAGAACTTCCAACCGCTCCAGGAGAGCCTGGGTCCCCAGCTAAAGACTGAACAGAACAGAAATCCTTACTGCAACACCGGCTGTATTCCAGCAAAACACTGATGCCCCCGCACCTACACCCACCACCACAGCTTCAGTGGGGCTGAGCAGGGAGCTGGTTTTCCACCCAGCCCTATAAAGTATATAGCAAGGCTCTGATTCCCCACCCACTGGTGTCCAGAGGAAGGAGCAGGTGGAAGCAGGCTGATGGGGGTATTGTTGGTACAATCCCCTGAGTAAAACTCTGGCAGTATCTACTACTGTCAACGTGTGTACGTACAGAGTGAGTCAACTATTCTTCTAGGTGTCTAACCTCCAGAAATGCACCTGGACTCAAACCAAGAGACATGCATACGAATGCCCATTGCAACCTTTAGGCACCTAGCTGGAAACCCCAAAGGATCTTCCAAAGCTGAGTGGACACATAATTTTATGTCAGAATGGTACAACATCATACTGTATTCCTATAAAAGTAAATGGATGAGATTTGTATGCAACGATATGAAAAAACTCCCCAAAATATAAAATTAAGCAAAATATGCAAAACAGTTCATTGCATATTCTATGATTCCATTTATATGAAAAGAAAATGGAAATCTGAGTTATATTTTTTAATTGAGTGTAGTGCTTGCATATTGGGTGAGCTGCTATTAGTTGACGCAAGCGTGTGCTATGGCATTTTTTAATTTCTTGGCATTGGTGATACGTCTGCAGGTTCATTTTATGACCTTTCATTAAGTTGGACATCTTTGCTTGTGCATTTTACTACATGCCTGATTATAGATCTATAAACGTGCAAAAGATAAGTACTTTTTCTCTTCTTCATTTATTTTTCATTAACAAAGAAACCATTTAACCAATCTATGTTCATCTGTGTATCTTTCTCAATACTGGAGGAACAGTTGAGTTTGTTGTTGGAATTAGATGAGATAACTGGACAGAACTTTTTAGGAGTAATGCTTCCATGATTTGTCCAGCTGCCTTTTGCTTGTTGTTTTAGTTTTTGAATTTGAAATAGTTTGAATAAATTTTTTTAAAAAGCTAAGTAGACTTTAGACTTTCATTTTATTACACCTAATTAAGGTCACATGCCGACCTTCATTTCATTACTTAAGGTCATAGTTGACAGAAACAAGTTTTTATTTAGGCCTGCAGAGATAAGAAAGGAAGATGCTTTCCAAACCAAATCACATGAAGAAAGGGAATATTAGGAACGTGCCTGAAGCAGTTGCATTCATCCTACGGTGGCATTTTCAACCCTTTTTGTGCATTGAGGATTTATACGTGAGCAGAATAGAGAAATCTGATAACTTTTCATAGTTTTAAGTGTTTGTCATTGCCATTATATAGTACTTGATAATTTACAAACTGCTTAAATGTAAAATAAATTAAATTATTAGTGCTACCTAAGGTATGTCCCAACCACTAAATTACACACACACACACACATGCATGTTAGCATGCTGCTCATTAATTCTTTCTTATTTAGAAGAAAACTAAATTTCCCTAAGAGTTGGGGATCATACATGGTCTCAGTTACTTTAAAATAATTTAAGCAGAAAGGTGAGAAAAATGTAATGCTACTGACTGTTCTACATAGGGATAGTCATGCCTGTTCCCAGGAAATTCCAGAGGGCCCAGAAAGCCATGGCCATAGAGTCTGGGGGAAAAAAGACCCTCCCTTTAGCCTGGGCTCTCCCTCCCACTTTCCTTCTCCCTATTATCGATCCCATGAACTAGATCTCCTGCCAGTGAGAAGACAGCCCCTGGGGGGTGAGGGCTTTGAGAGACTGGATGGCTTTGGGGGTTTTGGGAAAAAGAATGGGAATGTGACCAAAGACTGGCCACAGACGGTGAGGTCTGCAAGGGCACAGAAGCTCCGGCTCACTTACTGCTTCACGCCGCTGGCATTTTACAGATGAAGTGAGAAAACATTCGATAAGTTAAAATTTTGTTCAAAATTATGGAACTACCTAGTTGAGAAGCTGCAGTTTAAAAACAACCTCTCCCTTAATCCACGTTCTTCTGTGAAAATTTATCTCCTATCTAGCATAATGCTATGGATAATTAAGAGGCTGAACAGTTTTCATTGATTCCAATGTTTGTTTAATGGCATTTCATTTGGGAACACCTACAATGTTCCATGATATGTTGACCTGCTCTACTCTTTAAAACTTAGCATTTAGTTATATAATTCTTTGGGGAAACTTTGAAAGGATAGAAATAAGAAAAAGTTGGTCTGCAATTTATGTGTCTATATCCTCATAAATTTTCAAACATTCAACTTTGCTTAGAAATTTTTCTTTAGAAAAATATAAAGAATGTCTTGCAGATGATCACACACATGACCCACATACATATGTGTGCATGCACACACCCCTTCACGTACCATGTAAAGCAACTAAAGACAAAAGGACAAACATGTCTTGTAGTCATATGTACTTGAATTGAAATGCCAGTTCTATGACTTTCTAGTTCTTAACTGTGGACAATTTACATAACTTCTCTCTCTCTTTCTCTGTGTGTATGTGTATGTGTGTGTAGTCTCCTTATATTTATATAGGCAGAGTGTCTTAATACTTATTGGTAGATAGAAAAGGCTTTTAGTTTTTTTATCAGTTAAGCTTAGATTGCATACAGCTGCACATAACAAATTCAGATAAGGTGCGTCCATCACTTCTATTTATTCTCATATCATCGGAAGTTTAAATCTTGGTATTCCAAAAATAAATGCATAGCTCGCAATGTTATCATGCGCCCCACCTCTTCCATATTTCTGATCAGTTATAGAATTATTTTAATCTTCATGATCATCCAATAGTTGTTGCATTTCCAGGTGAAAAGAAAGCAACATGGCAAAAGCAAAGGCTGCTTCATAGCTTTACTGGGCTCATTTCCTCAAAACAATAATGGTGATTCTGAAAGTATCTCCACCATCTAGGGCACATGATCATGCCTACTCTTCTTCAAAGTAGGCATATTACTGACCCAACCTAAATTGATCTCTGGTTTACATGAAAGAGGAAGAGAAATCTTGCTTTTAGACAAGTAGCAATGTTTGCTGCATCTCAAACCCATTGGCTAACCAATGCCCACAGCTATCCTTCTTCCCATATATGGAGCAAATTCATTCTTATCCCAAAGATGGCAGCCCTCACGTCTCATCTAGACACTGCATTCAGCTTCTGTGGATAATGGGGGACCCTTCTGCCATCTATAGAGCAAGTCACTAGGCTGTTCACTCACTTAAACTAGGTGTGACCAGTGACAGGTGAGGAAACATAACATGAGTCTCTTCTAGGCTCAGGCTTACGAGCAGCACATGCTTTATCAAGCACTTATTTTCCTTCTCCTCCAGAAACAGAGGGAATGTTCAAGAGGGTCTGTGCTGTGTCAGCCTAGAGCCAGAAGGAGGGTGATGTGTTGAGGAGTTCACACATGGTTTTGCTTGTACGTATAACATCAGAAATAGTTCTTGTTGTTTTAAGCCACAGGGTTTTAGGAACTGTTTACTGAGGGTGTGTGTGGCTGCAAATAGAAACCTGCAATATGAGGTACTAGCTCAGTGCTCAGTTGGCAGGTGGTGAGGAAAGTTTTATCAAAAGCTGGCATGTTGGTGATCCTTTTATGCAGTGAGAAACATTTGTTGAAAGTCTTGGCTGACATATCTTGACGGAAGATATTACACCCAATTAACTTGTACCGTTGAAGGAGTAGAACATAAATAGTATGAGTTGATTAGTGTAAGTTGCAATTGAAAAGAAATTACAAGAAATGAGCTGAAGGAGAGGTAGCTGCTTTACAGAAAGGACAGAAAAGAAATAGAACAAGTCAAAAGTTTGCATAATTGCAGGGTCTGACATGTCAATTATGTCTGAACCTGTTTTCGTTTGCTAAAGGATGCCAAAGCAAAATACCAGAAATGGGTTGGCTTTTATAAAGGGAATTTATTACAGTAAAAGCTCGCATTTCTGAGGCTGTGAAAATGTCCAAATCAAGGCACCCTAAGAGATGCTTTGTCACTAAAGGTGAGAAAGGCTGTGGGTGATCCCGGGCTTCTGCCACATGGCAGAGTAAATGGCGGCCCAGCTCTGCTTTGTCCTCCAGGCGCACTTTCTCCCTGGGCCCAGTTGCGGCCAGTCAGCCATATGGCTCATCTCTTCCTAGTTCAATCAAAGGCCCTAAAAGCACTCTAATTGAAAGTGATCTAATCAAAAGTTCCTTTAACTCAGGGGTTCTCAACCAGGGGTTCACGAACCCCCAAGGGGTCTGTGTAAAGATTTCAGGGGGTCCATGAGCTTTACTTGAAATTAAAAAAAACGTAATTTTTGTGGGGACATTTTGGTGCAGGTGTGATATATTTATTAAATAATACACAGTGTAGTATGGACTTAGTAAGGGGTCCGTAGTTTTCACCTGACTGGCAAAAGGGTCCATGGAACAAAAAAGGTTAAGAATCCCTGCTTTAACTGAATCTGAGGCAATCAAAGGGTCCCACACCCACAGAAATGGATTAGTTCTAAGAACATGATCTTTTCTGGGATTTACAAAAGCTTCAAACGATCACAGAACCCTAACCTATAAAAGACAAAACTAAGAAGAGCCTTGAGTGGCAAAGGCTAATAAAAGTCAGTTTCACAAGTCAGGATGGAATAGGCCCATTCTTCCCAGGTCCTTTCTCTTATAACTGAAAAATCCTGCACAACACAACAAATCATTGTAGGAAAATTCTGAACATTCCAAGGAAGAAGGCAAACCACCCAGGGACCTCTGGATGAATGACATGTGGTGATTTCCATGGGTTTCCTTATTGCCTCCCATATATCCCAGAGAGAGTGCTGTAAATGCCTCCAAATTGGAAACATCAACTGACTGAAGAAAAAAAAAAATCCAAGAAAACGTTTTCTGCCTAGCCAACTACCATAAAAGGGTCCCCTAACAGAACAGAAAACCTTTTGGCAATATCTGCCCTACTCTAACCAGAAAACAATGGAAAAATTGCCCCCTGCTGCAGCTCTGTGGGGAACTGATTTTCCACTCCAGTCTCCTGCCTCATCAAACACTTGGCACTCTGATTCTCTACTTGACGGTACCTAAGAGGCCCAACAGCCCTGCGAACTGAAAGGAGAAACAAATATAACTGCAATTATTAAAGTTAGGGGCCTCTGCACTCCACTCTAGGCTTTGGAAGGACCTACTATAAAATCAGTAAGGATGTAGAACGATTGAACAACATGATCAACCAAAAGATTATAAACTTAATAACCACAGCATATGCATACTCTTTTCAATAATCTACGGAACATTTGCCCAGATAGACTGTATTCTGAGCCATAAAACAATATTTGAAAGAAAAAAAAGTCATGCAAATTAGGGTGTTTTTTTTTGTTTTTCTTTCTTTTTTTTTTAGATTCATGAAGGGTAGAGCATTTATTAAGTTCAATATCCAGATATGATTTAAAAGAAAAAAACAGCAGGCTAGGAATTGAAGAGAATGTACTTGACTTGTATATACTTAATCATTGTGTTGTTTAACTATTCCTGCATAGTAACTAATACATAGGATAAGTTTATACAAGACATAATAATATGCACAAATCTTAATAGGTTAAATATATTTCCTTCCATTCCTAGCTTGCTCCTTTTCATTTTGTTTTGCATTTTTGTTTTTAAATCATATTTAGGTGTTACTGCATAATAAATTATCTCACAGTATCTATGGATTAGGAATATAGGAACAGGAGATTCTGGCTCAGGGTTTCTCATGAGATTTCAGTTAAGATGTCAGCCGGAACTACAAACGTCTGAAGATTTGACTGAACTTGACCTTTTGAGGTACCTAAGACCAAGAGCAGTAGTCAGACTATGCAAGGACCAGCACTGAGACCTAGGCACTACCGGTAACCATGATAGATACAAATTAGGTTTTATGACCACAATGGAATCATTCTAGAAATCAATAATGGGGGTAAAAATAAAAAACAGGAGAATCAAACATTTAGAATTACCCAACACACAACTAAATAATCCATGGGTCAAAGATGAAGTCTCAAAGGACTTTTAAAAATATACAGAATTGAATTAAAATGAAAAGACATCCTGTCAAAATATGTAGCATGCCAGTCATGCAGTGCAGAGAAGGATATGTGAGCACTAGATGCCTACATTGAAAAGAAAATTCCTAAATCACTAATCTAAGTTCACATCCTGAGAAAATAAAACAAAGAAGAGCAAAATAAACTCAAGTCAAGAAGATGGAAAAAATTAAGGTAAGAGCAGAAATCAATGAAATAATAACCAGAAAAACAACTGAGAAAATAATACAAAATAGGTTTTTTTGGGAAAAAAAGCAAGAAAATTGATAAAACTCTATGAAGACTGACAAGGATTAAAAAATAGAAAAGACACAAACCACTCTTATTAAGAATGAAACAGAAGATATCACTATAGATCTTACAGCCAATAAAAGTATAACAAGGGAATATTATGAACAATATTCTGATCATAAATTTTTAGACAACTTAGAAGACATGAAAACTTTTCTTGAAACTACAAATTACAAAACAGATAAGGGGATATAAGCAATCTGAATGGTTTTATCAACTGGCTAAAGGGGAAAAATTATATGATCATATCAATTGATGCAGACAAATACTTTTGACAAAATCCAAAGCCCGCTCATGATAAGAAAACTCTCAGTGAACTAGTAGAGATGAACTCCCTTATTTTGATAAAGAAAACCTACAAAAAATCTAGAGCTAAAATATGATTTAATAGAGTAAGACTGAAAGCTAACCCCCTAATATTGGGACCAAGAGTTGAATGTCTACTCTCTCCCCTCCTTTTCAGCATAATATTGGAAGTTCTTGACAGCACAGTAAGAAAAGAAAAAGAAATAAAAAACATATAGATGAGAAAGGAAGAAACAAAACTTTCCCTATTTTTAGAGTGTCTACATAAAAAAACAAATTCTGAAAAATCCATAAAAACACTTCTTAGAACTAATAAAAGAATCCAGTAAGTTCACATCATTTAAACTCAATACACATCAAATAACCACCATTCTATATATAAACAGCAATCATGTAGAAACTGAAATAAAAAATAATATCATGTATAATTGCTCCATAGAAATTGAAGTACCAAGGCATAAATATATCATATCATGGATATGATATTTGTGTCCTGAAAATGATAAATATCCAGTGAATGAAATTAAATAAGACCTAAGTAAATGGTGATACATAGTTTTCATAAATCAAAAGGCTCAATAGAAAAGATGTCAGTTCTCTTCAAATTGCTCTGTAGGCTTACTGAATATCACAGCAAGGATTTTGTAGATATACTTATTCAAAAGTTTGTATGGAAAAAAAAAATCTTTAGAATAGCTAGAAACATCTTGTCAAAGAAATATAAAGAAGCAGAAATCACCCTACTTTATGTCAAGGGTTACCGTATAGCTAAAGTAAAGATGACAAAGCATTATTGGTGGAGGAATAAAAAAGATGTAGATTAATAGAACAAAATGCTGAACTCAGAAATAGACCCCTGCAAATATGCCAAATTGATTTCCCCCCTTTAATTTTTTTTTTAGAGAAATTGTGAGTTTACAAAACAATCATGCATAACATGCAGAATTCCCATATATCACCCCTTTACCAGCACCTTGCATAGTTAAAGATATGTTACAGATTATGAAAAAAACATAATCAAAATATTACTGCTAACTATGGTCCATAGCTTACATTTGGTATATTTTTCCATACATTCCCATATTATTAACACCATGTATTAGTATTGCACATTTGTTATAGTTCATGAGAGAACACTCTCATATTTGTACTGTTAATCACAGACCATCTTCCACCACATAGTTCACTGTGTTATACAGTCCTATGCCTTATACCAACCATCCAAAGTGTACACTCAGTGGCTCTCACTTACTTCACAGAGTTGAGCAGGCATTGCCTCAGTAAATTTTTGAACCTTTTCCTTAGTTCAAAAGAAAAAAATCCCTTATTCCCCTACTATTGACCCTTAGCATTGATATAGTACCTTCTTTGACATTGATGCAAGACTATTATAATATTGCTGTTGACTATAGTTCATAGGTGTGGCATTTTGAGATCATTTATGAATTCCAAAAAGAGATAAAGATTATGTTTGTAAACTGGTCTGTTCCTCTGGACGGGATAACCTTTTGATTGTATTAGATTCAGCTGAGACATCTGATTAAATTATCAGATTTAGGGCTTGGATTCAACCACATCATTAGAGTGCTACTTGGATTAGGGCTTGGATTCAAGATTCAGGCTTTGATTCAACCACGTCATTAGACTGCTACTCAGCATTGAGTCCCAGCCCCTTAGTGAGTTGGTTAAACACTCTCACATGAGAAGTAGATACACAGAGAAGAAGAACACAGAGGAATAGAGACAGCTCATTAGACACGGCAGTGGCCCTGGGAAGAGAAATGAGCCTCATAGTCCTTGTGAAGAGAACAGAGCAGCTGAGCCCAGAAAGAAACAAGCTCCGGGGAGAGAGGCAAGCCTTATGCCAGCCTACAGGTGAAAACAGAAGAAGCTGGTACCATGGAGCCTTCAGAGGAAGGAGGAAGGCTGAACCCTCACATACATCATCTGCCATCTTGTTTCAACACGTGGCAAATGACTTTGGGTGAGAAAGTTCCCCTTATGGTTCCTTGAGTTGAACTCTTTAGGGCCTTGTGACTGGAAGCTTCTACCCTCAAATAAATACCTTTTATAAAAGCCAACAGATTTCTGGTACTTTGCATCAGCACCCCTTTGGCTGACTAATATAATAGATTACATTAATTTTATTTTTCAAGGCATCACCATATCCTTACCACCTTGTAAGATTGACACACATTTGTTCTAGTTCATAGAAGAACATTCTTGTATTTGTACCATAACATTTGTTCTAGTTCATAGAAGAACATTCTTGTATTTGTACTATTAACCACAATCCTCATCCACCACCAGGTTCACTATGTTACTCAGTCCCTAGATAATTCTCTAGCTTTCTTTCAATTGTGATTTACATCTTTAGACTACCCCTTTCAGCCACAATCACATTTGTAAACCAGCTGTGTTAGTTATGCTCACTGTAATGTGTTACCATCAACTCTATTCATTTCTACACTTTTACAGTCAAGCTAATTAAAAATTCTACCTACATTAAGCATCAGTACCCCTTCTCAGTCCACATCCTATCTCCAAGTAATCTAGACTATAGGTTTTAAATCCATGGGTTTAGTCTTCATATTTCACTCATAGTAGCGAGACCATACAATAGCTGTCCTTTTTCCCAACTGATTTTTGACAAAAGTGCAAAAATAATCCAATCAAGAAAGCCCTTTCTACAATTGTACAGATATCATTAGAACTCCACAGGCAAAATAATGAATCTTTACCTAAAACTCACATCTTACATAAAAATTAACTCAAAATGGGTCAAGGACTTAAATGTAAAATGTGCAAGTTTAAATTTTTAGAAAACATAGGACATTTGGGGGATCTAGGGCTAGAGGAAGAGTGTGTCCAAAAGAATAATTATAAATTGGAAAATTGATAAATTGGACATCATAAAAATTAAACAAAAAATCCCAAAAAACTTTGCTTTGAGAAAAGCCATGTGAACAGGATGAGTAGAAAATATTTGCAAACCTAAAACTAAAGACTAAAGACTAGAAAATATTTGCAAACCATTTATCCAATAAAGAAATAGTTTCTAGGACATTTTATATATGTATAAATAATATATAAATATAATCAAAACTCAACAGTAAAAACCTATTAAAAATTATGCATGAAAACATTTCACCAAAGAGGACAGAAAGATGTCACAAAAGCACCTGAAAACAAGTTCACAATCCTTAGACATTAAGGGAATGCAAATTAAACCACAAAGAGATATCAGTAAACACTTTAAGAATGATTGGAATAATAGCAATAAAACCATTTGCAACTTATATTTTAAGGATAGAGAGAAAATGCTGGTGGAAATGTAAAAGGTACAGTCACTCTGAAAAAGAAAGTAGCAGTTTCTTACAAAACTACTATATTACCTACCAATTGCACACTTGAGCATATATCCCAGGGAAATAAAAACTTATTTTCATACAAGAATACAAGAATATATGTATATGAATGTTCATAGCACCTTAATTTATGATAGCCAAAACCTGGAAATAACCCATATGTCCTTCAACTGGAGAACAGACTGTGGTACACACATATTATCAAATACAGCTCGGCAATAAAAATGAGTTTACTACTGGTACACATATCTACTTGGTGGATCTCATGGGAATTATTCTGGGTGAAAAGAGCCAATATGAAAAGCTTATATACTGTGATTCCCTATATATTGTGTTTATGAAATGATAAAATATGAGTTAGAGAACAGTTTAGTCGTTGGTAGAGATTAGAGAGGTGGGAAGGGAGGGAAACCTGGTGAAATCTGAAAAAGGTTGATAACTGTTCCACTGTCAATTTCCTGGTTGTGATATTGTATGGTAGTGGTGCAAGTTGTTACAATGGGGCAAAAGTGTGTGTAGATTATAAGAGTATATGGGATCTGTCTTTACTATTTCTCACAACTCTATGTGAATCTAAAATTAGCACAAAATAAAGTTTTTAAAAAAGATTTGCATTAGGAAGCAAATCAAAGTTTTGCATTACATCTGGTGTTACGGCTTCTGAATGAGTAAAGCTGTTTCTGGACTTACTTGGGAATCTAGGGAGAAGAATATTTTTATCTGGGCAAATTGCTATATCCTAAAGACGTATTTTTAATTAGCCTTTAAGGTATAAATCTACACCACAATTAGTAGTAGGAACACTGAGTTTGACCAATTCACCCCTGTAATTTACCTCATTAATATCAAAACAAAATTAATAAAAATATAGTTCTCACTAA
This sequence comes from Cabassous unicinctus, assembly GCA_029593785.1. Taxonomy (NCBI): domain Eukaryota; kingdom Metazoa; phylum Chordata; class Mammalia; order Cingulata; family Chlamyphoridae; genus Cabassous; species Cabassous unicinctus. The sequence goes on from JAQZBX010011497.1 coordinate 34,525, forward strand.
AGAAAGCCATAGAATTCTAATTTTATTTAGTTTTAAGTTATCATGCCTACCAAATATGAGTTTTAGTCAAATGAAAACGATGTGCCTCTCAACTCGCCTGATGTACTTAAAATCAATATTTATAAAATATTTAGACTTCTACTTGCAATCAACTGAATGGAAGGATAGGGAAAAACAGGCATCTGATGGTGAAGATTAATAAATAAATTTATTTATTTTTAACTTGACAAGCTAGGTGCATAAAAGTTTCTTTGTAAAAATCTCTTTCCAATAAACTTAGAAAAGATTGTAATTAAATAAAATACTAGTAAATATCTATCCTCTAGAAAAAATATGATTCAATTATAATAATCTGTTCGCTTTTGTTTTTCTCTCTGAATGGTCATGCAGAAAAGCCTGCTTTCCTTTTATTTGAAAGTAAATGTAAAATATAAGTTGCAAATGGCTTCGTAATGAGAGTGGTCATAAAAGAGCCACTTTCTGGGCACAAGATTGTATCCTAGGGATACGAGGATGCTTCCTGACTGAGGCTCATACATATGTAACTTATTAATTCATGCATTTACTTATGCATGCATTATGCTGTCCACTTCCGTAACAACCTCCCTTGAGTATGTCCTAGACATCATGCCAAGTCATGGAGATCCACACATGTCCCATAATTGTGGAGCTCAGAGATGAGTGAGACTGATATTCAAATATCATAAACTCTTGAATTAATTTAGTTATGGGCAGGAATAGAAATTTGTCTAGTCAAGAAGACCTTCTTGTTTCCTCTCCCTGTATTTGGATCTGCCATCTAACGTCAGCTGGGATGGGTGGCTTAGTTGGGAAGAATTATAGAGAACTGAGGAAAAATAAACTGTACTTACCAGTTTTCTGTACCTCCCAATAATCAAATGTGAGTGTCGAATTTGAATGTGTGTAACTATTTTCTATTCATTTATTCAAAAATAACTATATATGGAGAACCTATTGTGTGAGAGGCATACAGCTATCATTTTTAAATTGTACCTCAAAATATGATTCATTTGTTCAAAGACATTGTTCTTTGTCTTCAAAGGAATCATATCCTGAATTTTGTTTTATATATACAAGGATTTTTACATGAACAGTATATGCCATTAATAAGACAAAATTAATATTTGTATTTTCTGAAAGGTGTAGAAAATGCACTGTTAGCATATTAATTTTGAAAGAGTTGATGATTTGAATAGAGAAAAAGCTCATGTTGATTGAATATGCATTCTGTGCAAAACACTGTGCCCGGTGCTTTAGATTCAGTCCTGTGACAGTTGTATTTTTAAGATGAATGAATTTCTCTCTAGTTGATAAATATATAAATTAACTGACACAGCAGTCAGTAGGCGGCAGGCTGAGGAAACAAAGTATTGGCTTGCTGCTTCTGAACCACACCGTTCCCCATAAGCCATCCTGCCCCTCCAAGGGGCTTCAGAGGCCCAGTGCACACTCACCTTGTGCTATTTGTTCATACACGTGTTTCACTTTATCTGTATGGCAACGCTGAGTGGGGGATGTCATAAACATTTTGCAGAAATCTGAGCTCAAAAGAGTCTAGAAACTTCCATGATATAGAGAAAACATTAAATGGAACCTAACGTTGCGCCCAGTTTTGCCGTCTCTCAGTAAACCTACCCAAGGCATGAGACTGTCCAAGAAGGATTCCATGTCTGGCGTGGGGAGTCTACATTCCTGGGTAAACCTCCATTGCGTCCGCCTCCATTATGGGTCAAACGAATGGGTGAAACTAGATAACGAGCAAGAATTGTTTAAAACCAGACTCTTCAACAATAGCATTAACTTTCTGCAACGTAGCAAAGAACAATTTACTATATTCTAGCTGACCAGAATATTCAGCAATAAAATAATTTTGGGGAGAGGAAAATACATAAGGATATCAATGAAGGCTGTAAGAATGTCACACACAAAAAAGAAAGGGAAGAAGCATTATCAGCTAATTTTGATAAATCAGAAACACTTAAATGATCCACAATTCTTTCTTCTAACGATGAGATTAGGGACTCAAACACTTTTTGAATTTTATCCCTTATTATTTTGAGTTCACGGTCTTCCTCAGTAACCAAATCTCTTGAATGAATATTCTGACATGTACCATTCAGAACTTATTTTAGATTTTTATTGGCTGATGATTTAAATCCCATGGCTTATAACCCAATAGATATTGATAGAAACTTGTGCTGAAATTCCATTTTTGCCAATTACGAGCAATAAAACATCTGTGAACTACCCAAGTGGGAAGATATTGAAAATTGTGTGAACATGTACTTTTTCATTCCAATCCATGGCCCTACAGGAAGAAAAACAAACAAAAGAACACCATTGAATCAAGGGTGGAATGTGCTCAGCATCAGTTACTTTGCACTGGAGTGTGATTCATTCCTACACTGGTCTTTCGGTTTTGATTTTTTTTTTTTCCTGATACTTCTATTTGAATTGCCTTTAGACAAGAAACCACATGATTAAAAAGCAATTTTCTTTCAGTGAGCTCATACAGCATAAGGGAAAGGGCCCTTATTTTACAGTCTGTGAAGCCTAATTTGGAAGGCTGGCATTTTCACCTATTAGATATGGGACCTAGTTAGTTAACCTACCTGTAGCTCAGTCATTTTACTCAAAGAACACATAATAATTGCCTATAGGTGGCCTCCATTTTGATAGATGCCAGGAAACCAAAGAAGAACACAAAATACTCCCTGCTCTTTAAGGACTCAGATTTCAGTAGGAGATTTCAGATTTTTAAACAAAAATGTGCAGTGCATTGTAACAACTAATACTGTATAATTGTATACAGGTTCAGAAAGAGTGCCTTTGAATAGAAGGGAAACTTCTACGCAAAGGAATGAATAGAGTTTTCATAACGTGATGAATTCAATTATGTACGTAAATATGGGGTGGGTGCTTAAGGAGGGAAAGCAGTGAGAGCAAAGCCTTGGCATGTTGAGGCATCTTAGAGTAAACGGGTAAGGCTGCAGGACTGCGTGGGGGTGGGGAAGGAGAGATGATGGAAGACCGTCCATGCCAGACTACAGAGCATAGGCGAGGGGTCTGCGTCGTGTAAACACTCAGGAACAAAAGAAGAGATGGATGAGACAATACGTGAAGACGTTAGTAGACTAGTACAGGGATCTGAGCCCCTTTCCTTGAGATAGAGGGAAGGTGAGAGGACAGCTTTAGCTATTAGAACGTCTATATGTGTAGGGACAGGAAGTGGCGGTCATTACACCTTATGGACTCAATTTCATCTGGGAAAGAGGTGGCACGGTCATCCATCTTCTGGAAAAGAGAGAGAGAGAGAGAGAGAGAGAGGAAGAAATAGAAGGAGAAGCAATGCAGTAAGTGAGGTTGAGCCAGTAGAAGAATAGAAGAATTTAGGTCTGGGGTGGTTGCCCTAGGAAACAGCAGACAGTACTGTTCAAATACACATAGATTTTCTAATGGCACAAAGGGGTCAGTTGAGTTTGCTTATAAAAGATTGATAATGGCAACAATCAGCACAAATGTGTTATGTTCCTGTAGCAGCATCCAGGCACCAGGCTTTAGGAAGGCAGATAAACTTATGCTGGATTCAAAGTGGGTCAACACCAGTCTGATTTTAATCTCATTATTTTCTTCCTGGAGGTGAAGTTGATTTCTGTTTGTAGGCCTAGGGACTTCCGTGCTTAATCTTAAAGTTCAATAACTAATTCATAATATAAGTCCCTGTTGATGGCATTAAATTGGCTTTCTATGGAACACATTGATCTATTTGAGTTTTGGATATAGTTATTCCTTTGTTTTGGGAGAAAAATATTTTTCTCTATTATACTTAAAAACATATTATCTCTGTTAATGTTTTACTCATTGCAAAACTTAAACTTATGCTGAATTGATTTTACACTCCATTAAAAATATCCTCTCTCTTCTTTGTTCACCTTTGTTTTTTCCCTCTTATTCAATTGAATTAACTAATTCAATTTTCAGCTTTGTCTGGCCTGTCTATTAATTTGTCTAAGTTATCCCTACCTTATTGTTTGCCTTGTCCTGAAATTATTTCCTTACTTCAATGATTTCCCTTTTAATTTTCTAAGGAAGATTTATCTTTTCATCTTTTTAAAAATTTAATGTCTTTTTAAACACTTCTGAAATAAAGAAGATTTATAGGGAATTTTTGTCCTTTCTTTAGAATATATATTATTTTTTAAAGAATGGATTGTATAATTGTTGTGCTCCCTCTCAGCTGCTTTCTTTTTGGATTATAAAATATGTGCATAATTAAGAAACTCCTTTCATCTTGTTCTTAACATTGGCAGCTCAGTCTAGACATTGTATGTACTTTAAAATGCTCTCTTTTCACTTTGATGAGGCTTCTTCTTCTCCCTAATGCAGCTTGATAGCTGGGCACCATCTTCACGGGCTGTTTGCTGTGAATGGGAGAAGAGTGGACACTCCTCTGCAGCTAACTTCACCTTTTTTAAAAATAATTGGATTTGGACTCCTTTTTGATGATTTAGGTAAATACGTTGTCTCAGGGTGACTCTAATTCCTTGTGGTATATCCTGTTCTTATGAAGAGTTGCCTTAGGCTTTGGATCATTTGGTTTGATTATGTGTAAACTTCTGCTGTGACTCCAAGTGGTTCCAAGGTTTTCTTGCCTTTTGTTTCCCAGATTTCCATGACAAACTTTCCTTGGTCTGCATACTTTCCCTTCAGTCTTTCTCTCTCCACGAGGGTGTATTAATGAGAATCCTCAAGATATCGGCATCCCAATTACTGTCCCCAAAACAGCACCTGGAGAAGTGAAGTCACATCCTGACTCAACATTGGGTTTTTCTCCTTTGTTAAAAATTTCCAAAGTCTGTGCAGGGGCTGCCTTTGGACTGGAGGCTGGAGGGCAGGAATAAGTGGCATCGCTGGCCTTCCCGTGAGCTGCGGACTGTGAAGACTGAGTCCTGTGAGGTGTGAGGTGTGAGAGGAGAGAACGCAGACAGGTTGAGAAAGCTCCCGTGCGATATGAACACTCAACTGAGGGCAAGCAAAGACTGTGCGTTTGTATCTTGCCATAACAAGGGAGTTAGCCAGCATCACGTGCACTTGGCAGAGACCCAAAGGCAGGAAGGGAGAGGGAACGTTTTGTAGTGGACAAAGTGTAAGACCTCAGGTGCGCCCCGACCGGCGGCTGGTGACGCGAGGAAGTTGGAGGTGGGCTGACCAGAAGTGTGTATTCTATTTGGCTTTCTGCAGTTGATCCTAACTTGGAGGTGGGGGGATAAAGGAATATAAAGGACTTTAGGGGAAGTGTATGCTTAGGCTCTGGGTTCTTTTCTGTAAAGTCAGGGAGGTAGTGGGACTTTCTGGTAAATCTGTTATGCTCATTGCATAGAATTTTCATAATATACATTTTTAAAAAGTACAATAATAGTCTAGAAAGAAGTGGTAACTTCCACACGTGTATCTAGGATTCAAGGGTAGTCAAAAACAAACTCAGAAGACAATACAAGGCTTTTAACCAATAATTAATGCATTAATCTTCGGCTGAAGTTTCACCTGCAAAATTAATTCAACGTGGGTTAAATATGAGTTTTGACATTAAAAAGAACTGAAGCTGGAAGACCATTAATTACAACTAAAATAAATGACAGTGTCTTCAGGATGGAAGTATTTAATGAAGTGTCACAAAGGCCAACAGTATGCTGGATATTAATTAACTTCTTAATTAATTATATGATGGAGAGACTAGGCTTCAAGTGAATGCAATTTTCTTTTGATAGGCAATGAGGGATGGTGACAATATTAGTAAAGTAGAAAAATACAAACTGCCTTAAAGGAAAGGGGAATTTAACCAGTGTCTTTTTTAAAAAAGAGAGTTGTTTTTTAATGGAAAAAATTAAGAAAAAAAATATAACCTGAAATACTGTGATTTGAGATTTCACTGCAGTTATTTGTAAGATACATTTATATATCAAATCAAAAGGAAAATGTATGCTTACAGATAAAATAATTATTTAAATTTTTCCTAATATCCAACAAGATCGCAGGTTAGCAAAGTGCAGGCTGTTATCTATCTTTTTAAAATACATTGAGCATAGAGGGAGCTCGGACTGTGCTGTCTTCTGGTTCCTGGTGCCATGCCCCTGAAAGCCTGACTCAGAGTATTCCTTGGCTGTAAATGCAAGTCTGTGGTAATGACTGTTGGTAAACACAGGAACCACTGTACCTTCCCGTCTCTGAGCACAGATTCCACCCAATGACTCATCATTCTCCTGCCACCAGCTTGTTCCAGACCTCCTTCACGTTTGGTCAGGATTTTTCTAAGAGCCGTGCAAACGGTATCCCGGGTTCCACCCTTACCCTACAGTTGATTCTCTACCCTGGGACAAAAGTGATACTTCTAAAATTTATCATGTCATGCCAATTCTCTGTGCAAGGCTCTTCGAGAGCTCTACATGTCACTCAGAGTGAAAACCAAAGCCCTCACCAGGCTGCAGAGTTTTATGGTCTCCTTCTCATTGCCTTTCTCACTTCCAGAACTACCATTGTCTTTTTCACTGTTCTCCACACACACCGGGAACACTTCACACCACAGGGCTTTTCTAGCTGGCTGTGTTCTTTTCTGGAGCATTCTTCCAGCTAGCGACTCATGGTCCCAAACATAGTTCATCAAGTCTTTGATGAAATGCCACACCCTGATGCTCTAGGTAAAATCGAAATATCCCTATGCACTCCTTACTCCAGTTCTTTATATTTCTCTTATACCATATGTCTTAATTTAATAGACTATGCCATTTCTCATTTATTTCCTTTTTTGTCTTTATTCCCCCCACTAGAATATAAACCCCATGAAGGCAGTGCTTTCTGCTGATTTTGCTTACTCTCTATGACTATACCTATAATGGTGCCTGGAATGCGTAGATGCTTAATAAATATTTTTTTTCAATGACTGAATGCAGAAGAGAGAGGGTAAAGTTGTTGAATGATGCCTTCAGGTAGGCATCTGTTTCACAATGGTACATCTAATATTAGAAAGAATGAGGAAAGAGAAAGCAGACAAAAAATTGGAGCACAGTTTTGTTTCCTCTGCCTTATAGTCCATTGTGTTTTAGGCTATTTTTTTTTTCAGAATTCATATGCAAATAGGTATCTTTTTATTTGGCCTCTCGAAGACTGCAATATTTGGTGCAGGCACCAGTAGCATCAAGAAATAAAACAGAATATACAGGAGTAAAATAAAACAAGGAATTCTTGAGGCTTTTGCCATGCCCAGGCCATTGGGTCTTTTATTTATTGATGTTTTATTTTATTTAGTGTTTGGGGGGAATTTTTATTGGGCTAAAATTAACTAAGTTTAGCTAAGAGAGATTTTAAGCCCTTAGACTCATGGTTGGTTGCAAGACCTTGATAGATGACAACAGTTTTGTCCAAAGACAAGTGATGGCTCTCTAGTGGCAAAGCTGCAGATACCAGGCTTAAGTAAAGGGGTTAGCTTCAGGGTCCGGAAAACAAAGCTCAGTTTTCGGGGCTTCTGCAAGGTGACGTGTCAAGAAGATCGCAGTTAAATGCAAGCTGTGTCTATTGCTTCAGCAAATGCTGGATGTGCAGGCACCCTGGCAAGCAACACTGTGGCACAGTTCTTGGACCTCTCCGTGATGTGCCTTCTGGTGACTGAGTATGGTAAGGTCCTTGATGCACCTGGGTCTTAAAGACTCAGCAGACCTCAGGATTCAGGAGACTAAAGCTTCCTGTGCAGTTGCAGCCTTACCTAAGAAGGACTGGGAAAGTCAAATACTCAGCTATAGACAAATAGCTCTTTTTTTATACCAGTTTCATAAATATAAGGGAGCAGAGGAATACTCACTGTTTTTAAATTTCAGGGCACCAAGCAGAGTTCTCTGTGCACTTGGAATTGTTCCTCCTAGGTAGACCAGCCAACTCAACCTCCACTCCACCATTATGCTGAGGAGGGAAATAGGAACTGGCTAATCTGGGATTCTATATGGCTTGTCCCCAGGCTCAAATGACACCCTCCCACATCCACTGCATGGTCTCCAGTTATTTTTAGAATGCTAGATTACAGAGGGGGAAAAACATTCATTAGTATGTAGATACAACC
>JAQZBX010011498.1:0-30133 GCA_029593785.1 Cabassous unicinctus
AAAAAAAAAAAAGCTCAATTAATTTATAAATAATACTTGCTTTAGTCATCTTCTCCAGTAGCAACAAACTCTGATATTACTTAGGATGATCTTAATATTCAATTCAAACATATAAAGTAGGCATTCTAAGGATATCTGTGGATACAATCAAGACTACAACATAATACAAATCAAAGGGAGGGATATGGGGACAAGAAATTAAAATGCTTTTCATATTTAAATATACTAATGCAAGTCACAATTTCTCAAGCAGCTGTTTAATATTCCTTATTATATTAGCTTATATTTATTATTTTCCATGTGTGAGGCATTTTTATGTATCTTATGCCATTTACTGGTCACACCAAGCCTTGAGTTAAATATTATGATCCCTGTTTTATAAATGAAGAAACTGAAGTTAAATAACTTGTCCAAAGTAACACCAACAAAAAAGTGAAGCAGGAAAGATTAAAACACCAGATCCCTTATTCCAGAACTGAAAATCCTAACGGTTTTAAAATATTGCCTCTTAGAAAGTGATGACAATTATTCCTTGTTGGAGCAATATCAATTGCAACATCATCTACAATTGTGATTTAAGAAAAATGACCTCTTTCCAAGTTTTCTTTATTAGAAAAATATAAGCTAAACCAGAGCATGTCTCACAACTAACTGCAGCATGCTTCAGATATTCTAAATCTAAATTCATTTAAAATGCACAGAAAATCAAGATAAACTCTTAAAATAGCTTTCTCTTAGGTGCAAATTTTTCAAATGGATATGCATAATCAAATGAGATTCTGTACATGAGTGCTAGTGGCAGTTTGATATTATTTATGAATTCCAAAAAAGATAATTGATTGTTTGTAAACTGGTCTGTTCCTCTGGGCGTGATACTTTTGATTGTATTAGATTCAGTCCAGAAATCTGATTACATTAAGATTAGGACTTTGATTCAACCACATCATTGGACTGTGACTCAACGTTTAGCCTCAGCTCCCTTGGGCTGGTAAAACAGACTCTCATACAGAAGTAGACACACAGGAGGAATACAGACAGCTCCACAGTCATGGCAGAAGCCCCAGCAAGAGAGATGAGCCTGATAGTCTTCAGCTGACCTTGTGAAGAGACCAGAGACGCTGAGCCCAGAAAGAAATGAGCCCCAGGGAGAGAGACGAGCCTTATGCCAGCCTACAGCCAAGATCAGAAGAAGCTGGGACCACAGGGCCTTAAGAGGAAGGAAGAAAGACTGAACCCTTGCAGATGTCACCGGCCATCTTGCATCAACATGTGGCAACAGATTTTGGGTGAGAAAGTAGCTCTTATGGTTGGTACCTTGAGTTGGACTCTTCAGGGCCTTGTGACTGTAAGCTTCTAGCCAAATAAATTTTCTTTATAAAAGCCAACAGAGTTCTGGTACTTTGCATCAGCACGCTTTTGGCTAACTAATACAGTGCACAATCCAAACATGACAAAACAATCCTAATGTAAAAAGATTAAATGCACTATCAGGATCACCAAGAATGGAGGTGAAAAAAGCAACTCTTTGAATTTGGAGAGCTACTTATTAGTTGACTGCATTATTAGTTGTACGTATGTTATTAGTCCATGCCATATTACTGGGCTGCACCTGTGCTTTCCCAATAAAAATTTAAAAATAGAAAATAAGATTAAACATGTATTTTTGTGTAATTTGGAAATTAAACAAATTAAGATCTAAAACCAATTGGCAAATAGTGGGTATGTAGTAAATATGCCCTTGCTTTCCCTTCCTCAAAAATGTCTGTTAATCTCTGTATATTCTGTCTCATCCATCCATCCAATTATTAATTCCACAAATATTTGTTGACACCTACTATCGAAAAGCATTGTTCTTGGTGCTACAAATGCAGGTGAGGAACAAAACAGACACGGTCCCCACCCATGGTAGGTTATTTTCTTTATCACTTCCAATCTTAATAAGTGGAAAAAAAAAAAAAAAAAGAGGTCGCAGGTCAAAAAGATTTACAGTGACATGAATGCTAACTCATCTATTTTGTTTCTTAAAGCACAAATTGGTGGTTTTAGAACTTCATGCATTAAATGTCTCTTCATCTAGTTATAAAGTTATCTCATATTCTGTCACACATTGCCCCCTTCTATTTCTAGGAGAGAATTTGCATTTTTTCAGATGTGATTTCTTATGACAAGGTGCACTTGTGTGGTATGTGTATGTGGTTGTGTGTGTGAGTGTTTTAGCAGTCACAAATAAACATCTTCACCATCAAACATGCCCCACCATTTCTCCCTAATTACTGAAATTTTAGAGTGAAGAAACTTATTATAATATCTTCTATGACAGACTTTATATCAAGGACAAAGTCTTTCTTTGATTTAAAAATAACTTTTAAAATTTTTAATCCTTTTTTACCTATTTCAATTTCATTCAGTCAACAAATTGTACTTACAACGTGTTAGAAGCTCTGATTTATGCTGGGAGTATGAAATTGTTTAAATATGACCAGGGCTCTAAGGAGTTCACAACTGCACTGGTAGACAGACATGGGAAGAGGCAAAGACAATTAAGTGTTACAGGTGCCACGATGGAACTATCAAGAGGATACTGATCATTAGAAAGTAATTTAGAACAAAATGGAGGTATGAGGACTTCCTGTGAATACATAGGCAGGGAGCAGGTTAATCTGCCTGAGGAATGTTAGTGAAGGATGTCTTTGCAGAGGGGCAGACAACTGCCCAAATCCTGACAAGGAATTAAGAGCTCCCCAGGGATTTAGCAACTAGATTGTGGTGTTGAAATATAATTTCACGCAAAAATTAAAATTAAAAAAAAATCAACAACAACAACAAAATATGATTTGTTGGAGTTTTGGAGAAATTTCAGCTTCTGGGTCCTGGTCAAGAAATGTGCGATATCGGCCTGAAACACCTCGTTATACCAGATAATGAAGAAGCTATCACAAACCACTATGGTCATGTCAAAAGAGATCTAAAGACCCTTCCTGGCCAATGATAGCACAATTTGAATTTCAAAACTGCTAATAATTATAACTGATTTAAACCCATCAAATATATTTAAATTTTTGAGTTTGCAATAATATTAAATTATATTAATGGGTTACCTTTGGGCAATAATAGAGAATCTTCATTTTCTTGAAAACTGGTAAATAAAAGAAAATAATTAAACATTTATCCTTTTCCCTATATGAGCTGTAACACTGGGTAATGAAATAATAGATTAAAGGAAACATGTATATTTAAAAAATATTCTAGCTAATTAATGTAAAATAAATGTTAACATTAGAGCATTAATCAGCATTACCAAAATATAATAAAAATGTAACAATTAATGAAAGATGTTAATAATAGGGGAAACTAAGTGTGAGCTATATGGGAACTCTCTGAACTATCCTCACAATCTTCCTATAAACCTAAAACTGTTATAAAAAGTTTATTTAAAAGTTTAGAACATTACATTCTAAAACTCCTTATGAATGAACAGTTCTAGGTATTCACAATCAATGACTGGTAATCACAAATGGCATCACAGAAATAGAGAAAATTGTCAGGAGACAATTCTCCATGACCTTTCTATATGTCTTATATCTGCATTTGAGACTATATTTTCCAGGATGTTTGTATCACAAACAGATTGGAAAATAAAGACAGTAGCTCCCTCTGGCGCAGTTCCCTTTGAAGGATTAGGATTTCTTAAACTCAGGGTTCCTCATCTGTGGCACAAATCCATTTTGTGAAAGGTATTCATCTGTGTCCATTTCTCCGTTTCTGTGGGATCTGCCCCATGGGGGAAAAGGGAACCGATGTGAACATGAAGCTCATGCTGTCTGCTGTGCCATGAGTAAGAAGGTTCCTTCTCTGACCTAGGAGTCTCATGTCTTGTACCAAGAGCTGCAGGCTAACTTGTTAACATGCAAACAGGCTAAAATATTAACATCTGTACATTTGTTAAATCTGGAGAATAGGCACATGTCTGATATATTTCTTCTGCTTAATATGTTTTACACTTTTAAAAAAATTATGTTAGTACCTGTGATTTAGTACAAAGTTATGGGTATTGGGCTATATTAGCTTTTACATAGGTATGAAGCGGTGGTTCCCAACTGGAGATGTTTTGTTCCCCGCGAGATATTTGGCAACGTCTGGAGACTTGGTTGTTACACTTGGGGAGGTGGGTCATACCAGCATCTAGTGGGTAGAGATCTGGGATGCTAGTAATCATCCTACATGCACAGGATGACCCCCCACAACAAAAAATTACTAGGTCCAAAATATCAATAGCACCGAGAATGAAAAACCTGGTGTGGCCTACGAATTTGCAGAAACTGTTTAATTTTATCACTTGTAGAGTTGCCTCGGGGTTTTCTAGAAGTAGTGAAAATTAATAGTGTCTGCTAATGAACTGTTAACATAATCCATAAGTATTTATGCATTATGAAGAAGAAAATTTAAATTAATATTCTTACTTTAATATCTATTTTTTAAACCTGAACTTATTGTCTTGATATAAGCAGATAGAAAATTAGATAGATTGATAGAGATGGCTGGATGGGTGACTGATAAATGGATTAAAATATACATACAGAAGGGTAGATTTTATAGAAATGGGCGTATCTTTTTTTCCACTTTATAACCAAATTTGCAGAAGCAAAGCTTTCTGCAAATATATGTAAAAAAAAAAAAACAAAACACAAAAGCTTCCCTTAGCACATTATTGATAAGATGCTATATTTATAAACAAATTTATAAACAACAAAGCCAGCCATTTCCTTTATAATCATGATTCTCCTTTCTGTCTGAGAAAGTATCTTTTGTAAGAAGGATTATATTTTATAGTCTCCTATCTGTACTCAATATTCACGTAATTTAAATATAAAAAATAACAATACACTCAGATAGGGACTAAATGAAAAAATGAGCAGTCTCTTCCTAACCTCTTATACATGCCACAGACAAATGCTTGTGATCATCTTTTTAGTTATTCTCATTTATTGTATTCCTTTTAAGCCAACCGACAAAGATACATGGTGTTTCTCTCTCCTGAGTCAACTTTAGCACCTTCCTCTTGGGGAGGGCCTTATTAATCACACCAGATTTCAGCAGTGGCTGAGAAAACTGGATCACATTCCCAAGGAGTGGCTACTAGGTTCACGATGAGCTCATTAGCACCACAGACATCAGTACCTTTTCATCTCCTAAGAAAGAAGACGGGTATTGACTGCTTTTCATTCCAGTTGCATCTTCATCTTCTTCATCAGTATAATCACAGCAAAATGTTTTATATACACTTTACAGTTTACAAAGCCCTTTCACATAAATATTACATTTAAATGTCAATCAGCGATTTCTGAAACAATTCCACTAAATTTGAAAAGATTATCAGAACTATGGTAAACTATAAAATTCACTGGGGCTTTAAGTTCATGAACTACAAGATTCTTTAAAAGCATGTAATATTAATAAAATTCTGATGAAAGTGACATCTGATTTAACAACCTAAAATTGTACTAGAGAAAGGCCTTTTGCCTCCCTTTTCTACAACTTCCTCTTCTAATCCTCCATTTATTTCCTTAAGCAGGCTCACTTCCTAAAAACCTGACACAATCTCTACTAGCTGGCACATAGAAATAAAATTTATAAAATAGTTCATGCTAAGGTCATTTTAGGTGACTCACCTCAAATCCCTTTTAGAAAGTGTTAGTATATGAAAAGATAGATAAAACAAAATAGGTCATGGGGATTAAGTTTCTACAGAAGGATATTTTTCTACTGCTCAAATAAATTTCTGCTGATATTATTCTATTATTCAAAACATTAAAACTGCTATTACTAGTCATACTACCATTATGATTATTTGTATATCTGAGTATTTGTATGAGCACCTACTATGTAGCTGGCACTGTGTGAGATGCTTTTACGTAGAATATCTTACCTTCCTTTTAAAGATACATCTAATTTTATTTATTCAATTATACCACAATTCCTTGACATGGACTGTTGCCTATACTGCATATATGCAAGGCCACTGCTGGTACTTCATTATCTAATAGATGTAATTGCCCTGCATTGCCACAAAATAATTCATTGGCATTGACATGTCATGAAATGGGAAGACTAAAGGGGCAGAATATGAAAACACTTTGTGTATTAGAGGTAATATTGAAAATTGTACTTTATTTCCTGACAGTAGACCAATATTCTCAGTATTTTACCAAATACAAATGTTAGGAGAGATGTTACTATTATCTCTATAATGGTAACAAAATAAATATCTAATTTGACAAGGGAAAAATATAATAGTTCAAGTCACTGACAATAATTTTAATAAATTAGAAATGCAAACTGCTCAATATAATCTGAATTAGTTTAGCTTTTCAAATTACCATAAAGATATAAATTGTACAATCTTCAAAAACAATTTTTGTCTGAAATAGCTACATTTGAGTAAATGCTCTGGTGTTGAAAGACGCTTCCCTGAGAAACAGCCCTACACCTCCATTTTACTTCACAGTCTGCAGTACAACTAAAACAGCTAAAATCAACTCAGTTGTTACACAGGCATATTTTTGTTGTTATTTTGTAACTGATAAGCAGCTCAAAGAAGAAAATGAAAGTCAATACTTTTTTTCTGGAGATTAAAAAAAAAACATTTCTCTATAACTGAGAAGTTTCAGGATTTGAGATTCTGAATGATCCAAGTAACAATGAACCTTGAAAAGAAAATCCCTCTCACAGAACATAATATTGTATAGTTAAGAAAGCCATTGGTTTCTATACATCTTTCTATAAATGTGTAATTATAGAAGTACATTTATTTTTATTTATATATTAAAACCCTAAAATCATGTTTAAGAGAAAAAAGGCAGTACATATTTATATTTTTCATACTTTTAATATTTTCTCAAAATACTAAATATGCTTGTAAACACTTAAATGGAAAAGATAAAACATTAGTTTTAGTGACAGGAAGATATATATATATTTAATACTAACTAGAAAGAATTCTACTTTACACAGGTGTTTAAATACTATTAGATTTAATTTTGACCACTGTCTATATTTTTTTTTAAAGTATTATTAAAAATATTTTGAAAAAGCTACATAAAAAACCAATTCTCCACATTTCTCTAAGAACAGTATAACACTCGGCATAATCTCATCTGAATTTTACCACATCATTAGAGAAAAGACAGCAAGTTTTATCTAAATTTTACAGATCAGGAAATGGATTCCCATAGAGATAAAGCGAGTTTTAGGTCACTTGTTTCCAAGTTTTACATCATTTTTTTGCCTCCCATACTAGTTTATGAGCTCCAGGTAATATAAAACAGATAACTTGTCATAAAAACAAACAAAGAAAAACCCAGCAATCTTCTGTACAATGACTAGCATTAGATTACATATATGGCAACAATTAAATATTTATTAATTTGAGTTAAATGGGCTGGAGATTCAACTTGTAACCCTGGTCTTCTGACAACAAAGGTTTTAAGAGAATACATGTCTGAATGCTTCCTATGAATGTGTTTTAAACCTATAGAGAGAAAACTGCTAAAAAATCTTAACTTTGTTGAATTTGCTCAATCAGTAAGTATTTAATGAATGCCTCTTATGCATCAGGTCTAGGCCTTGTTTGGGGGAATTTCTAGATGAATAAAATCAAAAATCTTCCACCTAAAATTGGTCATGTCATTGAGAATTGCATTAAATACATTAATAGCTGCACTTGAGTCTTACATAAATGTCATAGAAAGTGACAAAGATAAAGAATTTTGAGGCAACATATTTCATCAAATTATGATAAAATGCCATGAAAAAGTTTCATTCACATATATGGTAAATAAAATGGGTGCATTAAAAGACATAACATCTTGAAAACTTTTGAACAATGGCCCCTCAGATGAGGCCAAATCAGTTTTAATAAGAACAGAGAACAAAAGTAGATTTCACTGATAAGTAAAGACACATGGTATGTGTGGATAATATGTTTTGAAGATGAAAATTATCACACAATGCAATGCTACCTACCATCAAAGCAGAGTCAAGAACAATCTAAATTAGCACAGCCTGGAATTCCCTTCTATTGTTTTCTCATGGAATTAAGACACTTTATTTAAATAATTTATTCATTGATTTTAAATTTGCAAGTTTTCATTACATATAGAATATAATATTTTATGTCCTTGAGTCAAATAACATGAAAAAGTTATTTAAAGTTAATCATTTTGGAATATGAACATACCTTCATATTTTTCTTCTCTGTAGTGACCTTAACTATGTGAAACAAGAGATAGTAAAGTATCAAACAATTTTTATTGAAACAGCATTTAGGCCACATAGTTATATTTAAATTACATTAATTATATACTTAAATACTCATATAATCTCTGAGGGATAGCCATATTTACCTAAATACTCACACTGTGATAAAAATGTCAAACTCTTTTAAAAAGTCATTTTCTTGTGCTTTCCCTTTCATCTCACAAACTTGTGATTCCAAACTCCTCTAGGCATCATTGCTTTTTCAGATGTATAGCACAAGCTTCAGAGAAAACACCCTCAAGTTTTAACCGTGAATGGTTTGGGGGCACAGTTCATGAAAACAATTTTTCTGGTGCTATATAGTGAAGCAAATGAAGCATCATTTCAGGAACTGCTTTGCCAGTTTTCAAAATTTTATGAGAAGAAATATTAAGAACATAAGCTGTAATGCAGATTTCAGTTCAGAAAAAAAAAGTGGAATATAAAATACACAGAATAGAGATCATCTCTGAATGTTTCACCCCCATTAGTTTCTCATTGTTTTAACAAATTTTTTCTTTAATCAAAACATTGCAAGTACATTTCATTTATTGTTCTGATATACTTTTGTCAGCTCTCCATATGTGTAAAACTTTTTCAAATCATAAGCTGAAAATGGCCTTTTAAAGTAATAAAACCACAGGGGATTTCTGAGTTTCCAGATCACAATATCAAAGTAAATAAAAGTAATCAGTTTTTAAGTTGCATATTTATCTCTTTATTTCTTCAAGATTTTGTTCTTTGTTTTAGGGGTACACTTATATATCTGTTACACATATAGTTGTTCAGTGACTCAATGACTATTTCTTTTTTATTTTCTACCATTTTATCCACATTTAACAGAAGAAATACAATCATGCATGTGTTTCTACCCAGTGAGGAATCCATCCCAACCGAATGCAAGTCAGTAATACACATTTTCTGGAGAGCTCAGCACTGAACAGTAGAACACAAATTTCTAGAATCAAAAAGGAAATGCAAAACAAACAAAAAAATAAAAAAATAATAATAATAATTAAAAAAAAGAAATGCAGGTAAGCCTTTCCTCATCTAACCATATTCCAGATAGGAAGCAAAATAAAAATCTAGCATTTTAAAAGTTTATTAAAGCATGTCCTCTTTAATAAGGCAGTGACAAACTTAAAACAGCTTATACCAATAGCTCTAAAACAATGAATGAATGAATGAATGAATGAATGTCATGCCAGAGTTAGATACACAGAAAAGCCTGAAGATATGTTAGAAAATGAGAAATCCATTCAGGTTTGAAAAGATAATATGTCTCTAGTTTAAAGTTTCCCAAGTTCTTTATTGGGAAGAGCTTGAAATCACTGTATATTATGTATTGTTTATTGTATGTAAGAATATCTATGTTCATTTTATAGTAAATTATACACACTTTTTCTTCCAAGGGCTGATTATATCTTTCTCAATATAATTTATGTTTTTATATATTCAAAAAGTAGAGCATTGCAGAAGCCCAGTAAGTGTGGTTGAAAATGGAGATCTAAACTGATTACTACTGCAGTCCTTATCCTACAGCCCAGGCTGGCTGTAAGGATGTTCTGACAGAGTTCCTGTACAAAGCACTGTTTAACTAGACTACTTCATCCTGGGTGAATTTCAAATCACATCTAACTTTTACTATCCATAACGACTACCAGACTGGTCTCTTTATCTTTAAACTGGGGTCATAGTAAGAACTTCATGAATGTGGAAATGAAAGAGGAAAAGAGGAAGGGAAGGAGGTAGAACATGTAATGGAATAACAAAAGAAGAGAAAAACTGGGTGGAACAACTCTGAGCTAGTTTTTAAGAGCCCTCAGTTCTAGACCTGAGGGGCCTTTCTCAATTAGCTATATAACCTTGGGTAAATAAACTTAACTTTGATCTCTAAAATGAAGAAAGTCAACTAAGTATCTCCAGCTTTAATTCTCCTATAAGAAATTGTTCTCACTAATAGAAAAATAACTTTAGCAATTTCATGTTTATTCCTCTAAATATTTTCATTATGCAGAATAAAAAGATTCAATCATATTGCTGAAATGCATACATTCACAGGATCCCCATAAGAAACTAGTATAATTAATAATTTCAAATTCTTACATAATATTTATAATGCTCATAAAACTCCTTATCAATCAATGTAATAATCACCACTTTTAAATAAGTGATGTTAAGCAAAAACAATTATACTATCAAAAACTGTTGCCATTTTGTTCAGTCAACTCTGGCTTGATTGATTCAAAGGTGTTTTTTAAAAGTTGTAGAGGATACTAAAGAAAGGCTGGAGTCCCAGTCACACTTTTAATATTCATTGCTCCATGGTCTGAATTTTGGAGCTACTCCTTGCTCTTCTCACAGAACCACCTCACTTGAAAAAGAAGACACATGATCAAAAGAAGTTGAGTGCCAAAATAGTTATGACAGTTTAAGATTACTTATGAATCCCAAAAAGAGACAGATTATGTTTGTAAACTAATTTATTCTCCTGGGGGTGATATCCTTTGATTATATTGGATTCAGTTGAGTGCCCCTTGATTAAGTTATCTGTTAAATTAGGGTTTTGATTCAACCATGTCAGTAAGGCATGACTCAGGTTGAGTCCCCCCCACCTTAGTTGGCCAATATTAACAGACACTTGGCTCTAGAAGACACACAGGAAGAGAAGAGAACTTTGTCATTTTGATCCTGCCATGTGACAGAAAGGACAAGGCTCAAACAGCTAAGGCCCAGGGGAGAGATGAGCCATTTGCCTGACAGCTTCAACTGACCTTGAGAAGATAGCTAAGAATGATATAGAAAGCCCCGAAAGAACCGAGCCCTATGCCAGGAAAGAGAGGAAGCCCTGAGAGACAAGCCCTATGCCAACCTGCAGCTGAAAGAGAGGAAACCCAGGGGGGATGTCTGAACCCTCACAGAGATCATAAGCCATCTTCCTTAAATAGGTGGAAACTGACTTTGGTGAAAAAGCAGCCTTGAGTTTGACTCTTTAGGGCCTTGTAACTGTAAGCTTTTATCCCAAATAAAAACCCTGTATAAAAGCCAATAGATTTCTGGGACTTTGCATTGGCATCCCTTTGGCAGAATAATACATAATTTGGTACCAGGAAAGTGGGGTACAGTCTGATGCAATTACCAAAAATGCTGGAACAGTTTTATAAATGGGTAAAAGGTATTTTTGGAGGAATTGTGAGATGCTTGATGGAAAAGGCCTAGACTGCTTTGTAGAGACTTTTGGTAGAAATATGTGCCTAAAGTTACTTCTGATAAGGCCTTAGAAAGAAATGATGAAACTGTTATTGGAAACTGGAGGAAATGTGATCCATGTTTTAACATTGCAGAGAACTTAGCAAGATTGACTCCTGATGTTATGTGGAAGGCAGAATTTGAAAATGACAAGGTTGGACATTGAGCTGAAGAGCTTTCCAAAGTAAACTTGGAGAATGCAGCCTGGCTTCTCCTTATAGCATATAGCAAAATGTTAGAGGAAAGAGAAAGCTGAGAACTGAATTGTTGGGCACAAAGAAATTAGAGACTAATTCTGGAAAAAACAAGTCTCTGGAAATCAAGCCCGCAGATGATAGTGCCCCATTTGAGGTAATAAATAAACTTGGAACTTCTAAGTCAGGATTGAAAATGCAGTTATCCAAGAAAGACTTGTGGAAAGTCTTACTGTCTGATGGCTTGGATTGCTGTTTCCTGCATGCTAAACCAACAAGCTTTTTGTAAGATCTGTATGAACAAAACCACTGTCAGCCTAACTAAAAGGGACATGGAGGGGAGAGATGTTAAGGAAAATGGCTTTAAGAGGAAAACCATGGAATCTGAGGTCTTGAACTAAGACATCTCTTTGGGCCAAGAGAGGGACCCCACCTAAGTGTATATAGAGGTTGAGTTTGCCCTGGCATTTGAAGAGTGTGGATGTTCCTGCTTGCTGTTCAGGGAGAGTTTTGCTGCCCAGGCTACAGAGAGGGTGGAGCACATTCCCCATGGGCTGGAAAGAGTGAGGTCACCATCCCAGTGCTCTGAGAGGGGTGGGCCTGTTTCCCATAGGTTGGGGAGAGTTAGGTCGCTACCCCACTGCTCTGAGGGGGGCGGGGTGGGCCTCTTCCTCATAGATTAGGGAAGGCCAGGTTGCTACCTCACTGTTCTGAGGAGGTTAGGCTTGTATACCAGAAATTAGGGAAAATGTTGCCATTACCTCACTGTATTAAGGGGGTTGAGGCTGTACCCCAGAAATTGGGGAAAGTGTGTCTATCACCCCAATGTTCTTGGAGGGTGAGGTCTAAAGCTCAGTTGCCACCCAGATACTTGATGAGGGTGGAGCCAAGAAAATGGCCATTGGGCAAGCCTGTGGATAGGGTGGGCTCCCATGAGGCCCCAAGGAGAAGAAGAAACCATCATCTTAAGAAGGATTCTCAGACTTTGAAATCTAATGGAATATGCCCTGCAGGTTTTCAGAACTGTTGGGGACCTCTGATGCATGTTTCTCTCCCAAATTCTCCTTGTGGTAATGCAAATGTTAATCCTACATCTGTGCCTCATTTGTATATTGGAAGCAGATAAATTGTTTTGTAAGTTTCACAGGTCTACAGCCAGAGGTTACTTCGCCCCAAGACAAACTGTATTCCTATAACTGGTTTTGATGTGAGTTTGTACTTAGCATTGCTACTTAAATGACTTAAAGTTTTTTGGAATATTGTAATGTCCTTTTGGGATTCAGAGGGTAGTGTGTAATGGTTTGAGATTACTTATGAATCCCAAAAAGAAAAAGATTATGTTTGTAAACTAATCTATTCTTTTGGGTGTGATATCCTTTGATTATATTGGATTCAGTTGAGTGACTCTTAAGTCACCTGTTAAGATTAAGGCTTTGATTCAACCATCTCAGTAAGGTGTGACTCAGGCTAAGTCCCCACTCCCATGGTAGGTTGATATAAAAGGACACTCACTCAAGAAGACACATGGGAAGAGGAGAGAACTTTGTCATTTTGATCCTTTGTCATTTTGACAGAAAGGAGAAGGCTCAAACAGCTAAGGCCCTGGGAGAGAAGAACCATTTGCCTGATAGCTTACAGCTGACCTTAGGAAGAAAGCCAGGACTGATAGAGAAAGCCTGTGCCAGGAGAGAGAGGAAGCCCTGAGAGACAAGCCCTAAGCTAGCCTGCAGCTGAGAGAAAGGAAGAGATCAACAACCATCTTGCTTCAACACGTGGCAACTGACTTTGGTGAGAAAGCAACCTTGATTTAGAGTTTTTAGGGCCTTGTAACCCTTTTATACCCTTTATAAAAGCCAACAGATTTTTGGTACTTTGCATTGGCTCCCCTTTGGTAGACTAATACAGCTATCATTTAGAAAGATAACTTTAAATAAACCACAAGGGTATAGTCTGCTTATTAGTTCATCTTATTTGATTCAAATTATATCTTTTGAAGATAAGCTAATTTGCTACCAAAAAGGATATTCTTTGATTATCAATATTAGAATGCCTTACTCAAATGTGTGCTTCATTTGCCTCCATTTTATTTATTTCTTATACATGATTTTATAATATTTCATTCATAACAGAATTCATAAGGAAGAGTAATCTTGTAAATTTCAATGCATTTATTATCAGTGACCATATCAGTCTAAAAAAATGTCAGTGTTTAGGACATATGTATTCTAAAATACTTCATTTTAAACTAAATATTTTTTCAAAAAAGAAAGAATCATTAAGAAGAATTATCTCCTCCCAACTGGTGAATGATTCTTTACTAATCTTAATCTATTTAAATTTTACTCAGAAAATCTTTTCTGCACCTACCTATGGGTTTTTAAGAATATTTTAAAATTCATCTATCATAAGGAAATCTTCTTGATAATATAAACAATTCTAGTTAATTTCATTTTTAATATTTTGCATTCACTTGTGCAGAACAATTAGATAAGTTATGTTTTCTTCTTTTGTTGAAATTAAAGTTAGCTCATGGGAGGTTTCCTTATTAACATAATATGTCCTTTGCATCAGCTGTTCCACTGGAGTTTTATAACTAAAGCTGAATCAATTAAAATAGATAAATCTCTAATAAAGTATAACTCTAAACCAGAATTCCTTCACTCATACCCTGGGGAATAGGCACAAATACCTAAGGCCAAATTTACTTACTTGTTCCATGATAAAGCCTTGTGTTTAATCATGGTCTGCTTCAAAGAAATTCCCTACAGTTTTAATTAATTAGCTTCATTCCTTGCTCATTCATAGAATTGAAAATATTTTACATCTTTTATCTTAGCTGAAAAGCCTTTTATTTTTAAAAATTGCAGGATATCATAGAACAGTTACGACCACTGGTGTTGGAAAGTGAGTTAAGATCTGAAGTATTTATTCAGGATTAGGTGGCTATTCATAGCTTCAGGGCAGAAATTTCATTATAAGGAAATTAACTTAAACACAATTAAATCTGCTTCGATAATATACATGATTCATGACTTGCATTTGCTCATTTCAAGACTTATAAGTATATTTTTATTTGGTATCAATCCAGTAGATGATATCAAATATGATTTACATTTTTAAAATCAGCTGTTAAAAAAAAGCAAATCTAAAATAAAATCAATAGTAGTCAACAAGTCAACAGTAACATCATACAGGGGCTGGGCCAAAAGAGGTTTAACACTGAACAAGTATCTGAAACTCATTTGTTATGTATCTTGGATTAAATTTTCCAGGAAAAGGAACACGTGTGACCTTGGGCAAGTTCCTTGGTCTTGCTATAAACTAAGCATTTTTAAGGTGATTGTAAAGATAAAATGAATTGGTAAATGTAATGACGACTTAGAGTAGTGCTATAACTCTCACAGAGGACATCAATTAAGAAAGGAAAAAATGTAGGAAGGGGAATGCCAGTCTACAACACTAAGTTGAGGTAGAAATGATTGAAGAAATTTCCCCTGGGGTTAGTAAATTGGTAGCTGCCAGTGGCTATCCTGCCTGATAAAGGGAAAGAATGTTTCTGAGATAGAGAGATTGAGCTTGATGACATCCATTTGTGCCCAGTAAAATTCAACTTAGAAGAACTAAAAAAGTCCATTTTGGTCTTGAAAAAGATAGAATATAAGAGAGAAGGAAGATACTGAAATAATCTTGTGCATACATAATTAGGTTTGCATTTTTTAGCCAAGCCAGTTGCTAAAACAAACTATTAATTTGGTTTCTTTGATAACTTTCCCAATTCTTTGGCCAGAGTATCTTTGTTTTTCCCTCTTGACGCTTTCTTTCCCAGGCTTCTCTTTGTTAAGGTGTGTCTTAAAGAGTAACTTGGAAAAAAAAAATCTGAGGTTGATAAGAGCAAAGGCAGAAAAAAATATATTCACATGTAAATAATTTAGGCCACTCCAAATATATCTATCCACCCTTCACTCTCCCAATGTACACATTTCTTAAAATAGTCACAATAGCACATAGTTGCCTCCCAAATCTTATTATAATTCTTTTCACTGAATTTAATAGGCCTTTTGGACAACTGTATTCTAGTCTTTATAGTCCCTGGACCCTAGAACACATGATTTTGATTCATTATGATAGAGTTTGTGTATTCATTTATTAGACCTTTCCAAGCCTTTCTTGCAGTTAGGGGAGTGCAGGCAATTGAATATGTCCGAAAGTGATAGGTACCACTTTTCCTACTTGGGATCCTCTCTGCACTTTCTCCAGCCACCAGCCAAACACAGAAGACCCTATAATCCTCAGGGAAGTGGAGCCAGAAAGCTGAAGGAAACTGGGACTTTAAATAACCACCTTCGGATTAGAAATACCTGTTTTAGACTTTATAAGGGTTAGAAATAAGGACTTGTACCAAGTCACTGAAAGTTTAGTGTTAACTTCTTATAGCATTTACTGTTGTTTGTCCCAAATACTATACTCATCACCACTCCCTGGTGATCTGAAGATCTGTCAACATCCTAAAATGGTGACCACTGAGAATTATCTAACTATGCAGAAGAGTCTTACCATGATCTTCTGCAAACCAGTTCCAAAGTGGCTGACTATTACAGCATTTTAGATATCAATCTGATCTTGAAATAGTATTTTTTCTTTCTAATTTAACTTCTAGTTTCAGAAAATAACTAAAATGTCTGCTGGAATTTTGCTTCATATATATATATTTTTTAAAAAGTTAGAAAATGATACACAGTGTTAAGACCAGGCTTGATTCCTGGGTTTTGTAAAAACATAAGTATTTTAGAATTTCAAGGTGTTTTGTGACAGTAGCGATGTAAAAGCCCATAGTAAAAATTAAAAATAAAAACAAAAATAAAATTTAAAAAAGCTCATAGTATCACCTCTCTAATCCCTAACTACCACCACAAAAACACAATAGACCAGACAAATATACAAACAACCTCTGTTCTTAACATGTGAATATCTCCAAAGGACAAAAACAGGAATAATGTCTACAGAACCTGTATCTACATGGACGATTTTTGGGAATTTCCATATACACTTTCAAGTTAGACTTTTAAAAATGGAAATGGAGATCTAGAACAATTATCTTTTTAAAAATGATGAGAAATTATCAGATTTGTTTAGGATAAATTTAACAAATTGCCCATAGCAATTTGTATACCAAGTTTTCATAATTTTTTCTGCTTTTCCCCACTTTATTACTTTATGTATAACATAAGGTCAACAGCTTTTATAACTGCAATAAAAAAGCATTATTCTTAGATTTTCTTTCCTGGCCTACCCCAGACTTAGCTCTTCTTTTGACAAAATTATACTTTTTGGTAATTCTGTCAATTTTAAAGGAAAGTGTTTATGTTAAAAGCTATCACTTCTTTTACCTTCTTTCCCTTAGGTCAATTTATCAAGCTTACATTGACAAGAAGGGAGGAGTAGAAGTTAGATATTTAATAAATATCTAGCCTCCACTCCCCTAACTCTACCCCCCAACCCACCACAACTCACATAACACTGTTTTATCTTCATTGAAATGTTTACTTGTTTAATTTTAAAATGTATATTTCATTTCATGCAAAAGCTCCATTAACTAAGGGACCAAATTTACCCTGTTCACCCAACTCACACTACCTAGAACAATGCCTGACTCAATAGTATTTATTAATTGGGATACCAGATGATTTAGACATTTTTCCCACTGCAAATTCATCATATAATTACTGACCGTCCAGTTTCTTGTCTAATTACTACTATGCAATCAATTCAGTTTTCCAATTTTCTTTAATATATGTTTTCAATGATATTCCCAATTCAGGCAAGACCACAAAAAGCATGATGTAGGAGAGCTGTCAGTATGCAGGCAGTAAGAAATCCTCAATGTAACATTTAGTGGTCACTTTATTTCGAAGATTCCTGGACACTAAAGATAGAGTGTTTATTTAAACATTTAAATGAAGTCTTACAGGTCTATTATTTGGGAAGAGTTTCTGGGCACGTATTGTGTCCCTTGAATAAAAATGAGAGTTGAGACTTAGTCCTGAGGAAAAAAAAAATTGTCATTTACTTGTATGCTCATCAAAACAATTAGTTGAAAATGGAATATTAAGAAATAAACTTCTGCTAAAGAAATATATGTCCAATGTAGAATTAACGTTCTAGAAAATCATTAAGAATTATTGAGAGGCTCTTCAAAGCCCTGACTTATTGTGCATCAATATAAACAATTGAGTCAACTGAAGTGATGATAGTATAAGTAGCTGTAAAATTTTCCATTTCCATGCTCTGATTGAAGTTTTCCTTCTCAAAGAATGACAGTTAATCAGCACCATTTGCATTATCAAAAGTATTTGCTTCCCAGTCCTGAGGCCCAGGGAAAATGCTTACTTTTATTCCAAAGGTGTTTGGTTTTCAGTGTAAACATAGGAGAGACTGTTTCCTAGGTAAGGAGAAAAAAAATGCCTATTATCACTAATCTGCCTGCTTAATCAACTAATTTACTCAAATGACAAATCACTTAAATTAGAACAGTTTGAAAACTGATATTTCTCAGTGTTCCTAGCAGTAAATTATTGTTCCCTTTCTGGATTTTGTTGACAGAGATGGAGTGGGTGACAACATTCCATAACAAAGAAAGAATAGTAAATTACATGTTTCTTTCCACTTTAAAAACCAACCTGCTAGTTTAAATGCTTTTATTTGGGTATCCATAAACTGATAAAATAAAATGGCTTTTCTTTAACAAACATCAAATAACAAATACAAAAATGAGTAAACAGAATTCATGCTGTCATAAAATATACACTTATAATTAATTACTTTTTTGACATTAGTATATTATGTATCTGTATGAATTTTCAATAGTCAGGAGGCCTAGCTATTTCAATATATTTTGCTTTTCAATTGTCTTTGCAAATTAACTTTTGTCCACACTCAACAAAAGAACAATATACAAAGTCTTTTGAAATCATATATGCTCACATATTGTATTAATTTAATAGTCTCTCCTCTTGGAAGCAAGTTTGGTGAAAAATGAGGTAGACAATTGCAATTTCCAAAATGTATGTACTTCACAAGGATGGCATAAGTATACAGAAAATTCTAGGTAGCAAAATAAATTATATTTCAATTTGAATTCTCTTCAACAAAGTTAAATAGTCACAGTAGGATAAATATGAATAATAGCTTTTCTAACTCCTTTAATATTACTGACACTTGATTTCTACTGTTTATAAACAAATACTATACGAATAAACCATTCCTTTCAATTTGAAGTACTTTCATGGAGTGCTTATGGCATAAAATCTTAGCCTACATGGAGCTAAAACATAAAACCACATGAGGTCTTCACCCTCAATGAGTTACTTTCTAGTACAGGAGATAAAACATGAACAATAATAAACAGAATAAGTGCACTATGGTAAGTTTTAGGGGAACCTAAAGGAAACATCATTTCCAGTTCAATTTGACTGAGAGTAACGTGAATGATGGCAGTGAAAGAAAAGCAATAGCGAACTAGAAAAAAAAAATTATCACTTTCAATTACATGTCATAAATTTTATCTTCACTAGTTTAGAACTTGTCTCATCTTGATAGAATTTGGACAGATTTCTTCATTAACAAATGCTAACTTACAACAGGATAGCCTCTTCCAATGATTGCATTTTAAAATCATGTTTCTCATCTGCTTTTTTTTAATCGGGTTATTTTAACTCGTTACGCCTATATAAGTTTCTTTTATATGAATATACCAGCAGAAAAACCTTGAGTCCTTGAAATAGCCTCATAAAACACAACATCTGTTCATCCAACTACATATATCATATCTATTTATCTACTTATAAATTAAATCCTGAACATGTGTGGTTTTTACCTTTAGTTTATTTTACCTATTTACTAAGATTGCCTTCAATGAAAAATGTTTTTTAAATAAATTTCTTAGTGAAATATATTCCTACATAAATAAACAGAAAGATACAAAATTATTTCAACTACCTAACAAAAACAAAGAGAAAGGAAAAATCACTTCCCTTGGAAACTTCTATGATAGTATTCTAGTGAGAATCCTTCCCTTCCATTTTTCTTGTTTTCTTAATCCATTTTTAAGTATTCTTCCCTAATTTGTGTAAATGTTGTTATTTATACATTTTATAGATGTATTATTTTACTAATATAAGAAACTTCAAAGAAACTAATAATTATTACCATTAAGTTTAGTATAATTTGTTAAATATTTAATTGGGTATTACGTAACATTAAACATCTCTAGGAAAAAAATGTTAGCTTCAAAAATTTCATGTTAATTTTGAAGGCCACATACTATTAATAATCATGTCTTAAGACACATTATAAAATTAGATCAAAGTTCATCATTAAAGCCAATAATGGAAATGCAAATTACAATTTTTCCTGCCTCCCTGTTGGATTTGATTAGCTCACCACTGCTTTGTAACCCTATTGTTACTGCTTTTTTCCTCCCACACTTTTGTTAATATTTTCATTTCTCTTTAACTCAAGACTTCATGAAAAAATATCTTTTGAGACTTCTACAATTTCTGTCTCCCTATTCACCTTCACTTTTTTCTACTCTCATGTTGTTCTCTGTAAAACTCTGGATCTTTAAGTTGAAGTGGAATTTATCAATTACCCTTGGCTAGATCTATTTCACTGGTTGGCTGGCTGTTTGTCTTATAGGTCACTTTGGAGAGTGGTTAAAAGGGCCCTGGAGGAAGGAGGAGATGTGGGTAGATTCGGGCAGAGCAAGTGTGGAGGCAGAGGGTGGCTCTTAAGGACTTGGCATCCATTTGGTTTCACCCTGCTA
The DNA here is from genome assembly GCA_029593785.1 of Cabassous unicinctus. Lineage (NCBI taxonomy): Eukaryota > Metazoa > Chordata > Mammalia > Cingulata > Chlamyphoridae > Cabassous > Cabassous unicinctus. The sequence goes on from JAQZBX010011498.1 coordinate 20,560, forward strand.
ACTTTCCCTCCTACCCACCAACTTTTCTCTCTCTCCCATCCCCTGTCCTTTCCCAGTAACCCTTTGCTAATTCAGCTAATTCAACCCCCCTGAAAAAGGTGGGTTTTTTTTTGTTTTTGTTTTTGTTTTTGGCATTATTAGGTACTCTGAGGAGAAGGCAGGATGGCTGGGGAGAAGGCTGCTTCCTGAGTCCCACTCAGCAACTGGTCAGTCCTCACCCTCCAGCAGCTGGATCTTGCTGGGGTCAAAGCAGCTGGATTCCATGATAGAGAGGCCATTAGCTTCTTGGTACTTTACAAGCCTCTCAGCTTCCCGGTGGGCCCCCTCCTGCATCCTATAGATGGGCAGGTAAGCCACAAAGGTGCTGCCACGGACGAGGACAAGGGAGAAGCTAAAATGAGGGCATCGCTCTCTACCCTTCTTCATTGTGTGACTCCCACTCTTTCCTCAGAGCACCTCATTTCAAATGTTTTGTAGGGGACATTTGACTTGCCTACGCACTAAGTAAGGCACCAGCATCAACCACATATTAGTAAAGCTTTGTTTTTTATTATTTTACATAAAATGATATGTAGTGCAGGGACACTTGGGAAACTGCTGTGTTATCTAATAGTGAAATTTCTAAACTCCAAACCCTTAAATGGCTTGTCTTTACCTATAGGTTCAAGTCCAATTTCTTCTGTATGGCATTCAAAGCTCTTTAGGAACAGCCTCTAGTCTCTACCTGAAATGCATGTTATTCTGCATCACACTGAACTATCTCGTTTTCCCAAAATATACCATGCCTCCATGCTTTGTACTTAATGTTCCCTCTACATGGAATGAACTCCCTTACATCTTATTGCCATTCAGGTACTTACATCACTTCCAGCCAATTTTCCCTATGGACTTTTTCTGACATATACAAGCAGAACTAATCATTCTGTCCTCTGCCACTTCTGTGGCTATTTTTGAAGTCTACTATAGAACTGATAACTATTTGCATTTGCCTCTGAAATACACATTGGCATGTGCATGTGAGGTTTCTCCTATTTTTATGCCTGAATTCCTATGCCCTACCACAGTGATTAGCTGCTTGGTAACTTATTGACTGAATGGATGAATAATTGACAGGAGTTCTTTCATCTTGGAGAGAATGGAACCACATTTTATAAACTCAGCTGGCTATTCAGGAATAAATTAAGTTCAATACAAAATTTAATACATTGTTACTATTGATATCATGTTATTATCAGGAAAATAAAACAAAGACCATTGTATATCATTATTAAATTTGAAAAGGGCTGGGAAATTGTTGAGAACAACAGTAAAGAAATCGAAACCTTTTAAAGGGAAAAAAGTGATGAGATCATTCTTATGAATATAAATACTTTAAATATATATATTAACTTCTGTATGTTTAGGTGGTAATTAATAAAAAAAAGAGACAGTCTCTACCCTCCTATAATTTTCAGTCTAGTAGATAGTACAAGCTGTGAAAGGGCAATTACAATTTAGTAAAAAATTTGTGATATTAAGGGAATGTCCTGGATGCTATGAGAATATACCAAAAAAAGACTTAAATTAGCTGGAGTTATATGGAAAGCTGCCACGGGGAAGTTCTCCCTTAAATAGAGATCTGCAGGAAATGGCTGGGGGAAAAAACTGAGTAAGGGAAACACGGTTGCAAGAAAAGGGGATACAACTCTAAGATCCCTGAGAAAAGGGAGATCAAGAACTGTTTGGGAGCAAAGTCCAGAATGTCTGGAGTACAGAGTAGGAGGAAGAGACTATCAGATGAGGAGGATGGAGAAGTGGGGCCAGAGAAGAGTGCCTTACAAGCCATTGTCAGGAAAAATTTTAACAGATGGGGGCAAAAGGAATGCATGAGCCCTTTCAGTGGAATGCAGGATGTCATCTAGAGAAGCCTTCTAGATTATCTGATTCTAAAAGGACTCTCTTTGGCTGGGTTATTTTGTCACTCTGTATAAACAAAAGTTAATTTAGGGAAAGCTGATTCTTGTTCATAGTAATGCAAATGAGTTTTGCCCAAAGGTACCATTGATTTCCTTGCAATGGTAAGCTTCTACCCTAATAAAACCCTATTGTAAAAGCCAACCCATTTCTGGTATTTTGCATTGCAGCCATTAGCAGACTAAAACACCTGCCTTTCTACCTTTTTAAAATACATTTTTCTTACACTTTTTTTTTTTTTTTTTTCATATTTGGCCAGAGAGGATGAGATGGGTAAAGGAAGAAAACACAATTGTTTTTTTACTTCTTTCTGATACCTCACAATTTTTTGCCAATCGCTTAAGCATTTTAAAATTTCAAATGACTTATTACACAGTCAACCAAAACAAATCCTAGGGAAGAATAAAACAAAAAAGGGAAAATGTAATATCTTGGGCATTTAAAGGAGATTTTACCTAAAATAATTTAACAAGTTTAGAATCCATCCTTAAACTTCAGAATTTCAAGGGTAATACCTTCTTTCTCAAATGGAGTATTATTAGAGACAGTATAGATTTCTGTCATTTATGACTTTTAAAATTTGCTTTAAATAAGTTACAATGTAATTATTTTTAAAGATCACTGAAATATTGAATTAAAACTTCTTTATCATCAGGCTTGAATTTTTTAAATTTAAAAGAATTATGAGAACAGAAAAGATGTTTTCAAGAAGTAATAGTTATACTATTAATCTTTATTATTAATTAATCTTTGTTAGCTATGATCTTAAAATAAATTGTTAACTTACAGAACAGTTTTATTGAAGGCATAGAGTTTAAGTGTAAGGCCCAAACTACAAATACTCAAATTCTAGCTCACACAACTTACTAGCTTTGTAAATTGGGAAAGTTGGTTTCCAAACCTCATTCTTTCATCTGTAAAATAGGGATAAATATCCTAGCTACCTCAAAATGCTATGAAGAATAAATGAGATCATCCATGAAAGGTGTTCAACATAGTGTCTGCTATCTAGTAAGTGCTCTATATAGGATACTTGTCATTAATATTTCAGCAATTTCTTTTCCTTTGTAAGAAGGTAATTCCTTATGTCCTGAATATTAGAGGCTAGATATGCTCTTACTATGCCCTTATCTAGACTCTGTTTGAGCAACACATTCAAGTTTCTAGATTCCAGACAGAGTGGAAATAAGAGAGGTATTAAAGATTTTAATTTTCTCCATGAATTTAGATAATGTTACTTCATCTATTCAAGTAAAAGACTCTACTCTTTTCACTTTCTTTTGCTTTCATTCCACCTCTCTTCCTTGCTCCTCCTTCTCTTGTTTCCTTTAAATATGTCTATTGGAGTTACATTTTTATCAATCTTTGCAAAAAGTTTCCAGGAATCAGGTCATTGGACCTTCAGTTTTCCAGATAATAAAAAAAGAAGACGAAAAAGGAAAAAGAAAAACATGTTCTTAAATTTAATCCATTCCTGTGGGTGTAGAACCATTGTAAGTAGGAATTTTCGATGAGGTATCTCAGATTAAGGCATGGCGAAGGATGAGTCCTAAACCTATCACTGAAGTCCTTTATAAACAGAATGAATACAGTGAGAGAGAAAGCCATGGAAGCAAGAAGATGAAATCAACAGAAGAAAAGGGAAAGACCAACAGACACTGCCATGTGCCTTGCCAGATAGCAGAGGAGCCAAGGATCACTGGCAGCCAGTCTTTGGGAAGAAAGCATCACCTTGATGATGCCTTGAGTTGGACATTTTCACAGTTTCAAAACTGTAAGATAAGTTCCCATTATTTAAGCTGAACCATTGCATTGTATTTTCTTGGAACAGCCTAGTAAAGTAAAATATATGACTAAATCTTTCTTTTGCTTATGTGCCTCTATATAAACTTTTTTTTTTTTTTTAAATAGATGTTTCTAATAGTATTTCAAGGGTAACCACATAGGTTTCATTAGATATCTCTTGGTTTCATTAGATATTGCTTGCTTGTAACACTTTTTATTGTTTACCACAGTCTTAATTTCCTTTCTTCAAATCATCTATGTGCTGAGTAGGTAGAAGGGGGAAAAAAAGAAGTCATCCTTCAACCCTGTAACACTAATATCATGCATAAAATTGATATGGGCTATGTGAAATCTCTGCTTTTTGAATGATAAGCATCTCAGGAAGGCAACACAAATATTTACCAGATGACATATTTTAAGTAGTTTGAGTCTACAGGAAGATGTTTACATCATTGAAGTCATTACTATGTCTTATTAAAAAAAAAATTCAGCTACATCCTCTATCTTGTCAAATATTATGCAGTATTTTCCCCTAGCAAAGCATTTGTATTTCTCTTTTTTAACCTTACCCACCTGCTATGACTGAAAAAATTACCTAAAATCCAATACCTTGATCATTTGTATTTTACAACTATGAAGATTTTAGAGGAGAAATTCCTCAACTTTTAAATATCATGAAATATAATTTTTATATTTGACACCTATAGTCTGACATTATTGTTTCTCTGGATTCATCCTATGTTCTAATGTTGTATTTGCTCCTTTATCATATTTCTGAAATATATTCTTGGAGAAGTGGGTTTGCAGATCAATCATGCATAAAATACAGAATCCCATACACCAGCACACCACCAACACCTTGCATTGGTGTAGAACATTTATTATAACTGATGATAGCACTTTCTATAATTGTACTATTTTTTAACAGTAGTTACCTTTGTTACAATCGATAAAAGAGTATTAAAATAGTATTGTTAACAATCATCCAGAGTTTACACTAGGTGTATTTTTCCCATATACCACCCTATTATTAACACCTTGTATTAGTGTTGTGTATGTGTTGTAATTAATGAAAGAACACGCTTTAATTGTACTATTAACTAAGGTTAATCATCTACAAGAGGGTTCATTGTGTTATATAGTCCTAAGTTTTATCTTTTAATTCTTATTCGAATAACATATGTGACCTAAAGTTTCTCCATTTAACAACATTCACCTATATAATTTGGTGCTGTTAATTACACTCACAATAATGTGCTACCATCACCACCATCTGTTTCCAAACCTTTGCAATCAACCTAAATAGAAACTCTGTGCAAATTAAGCATCAACTCCCCATTCTTTAACCCCAATGTATCCCCTGGTAACCTGTATTATAGATTCTAACTCTATGAGTTTGCTTATTATAATTAATTCATATCAGTGAGATCATACCATTTTTGTCCTTTTGTGTCTGGCTTATTTCACTCAACATAATGTCCTCAAGGTTCATCCTTCTTGTCACATGCCTCAGGACTTCCACAGCAGCTACACCATTTTACATTGCCACTGGCAATGTATGAGTGTTCCTATTTTTCCACATCCTCTCCAACACTTGTAACTTTCTGTTTTTTAAGAGTAGCCATTCTAGTAGTTGTGAAATAATACCTCATAGTGGTTTTGATTTACATTTCCCTAATAGCAAGTATTGTTGAACATCTTTTCATGTGCTCTTTAGCAGTTTGTATATCCTCTTTGGAGAAATGTCCATTCAAGTATCTTGCTCATTTTATAATTGGGTTTTCTTATTATTGCTTAGCTGTAGAATTTCTTTATATATTCTGCATATTAACCCTTATCACATATGTGGTTTCCAAATATTTTCTTCCAATGAGTAGGTTGTTTTTTCACTTTCTTGACAAAGACCTTTGAGTCACAAAAGATTTTAATTTTGAGGACACACCATTTATCTATTTTTTTCATTGCTTGCTTTGGGTGTAAAGTCTAATAAACCATTGTCTAATACAAGATCCTGAAGATGCTTCCCTGTATTTCTTCCCTGCATTTCTTCTAGGAGTTTTATAGTCCTGGTTCTTATACTTAGGTTTTTGATCCATTTTGAGTTAACTTTTGTATATGATGTCAGATAGGGATTCTTTTTCATTCTTTTGCATACAGATATCCAATTTTCCTACCACTATTTGTTGAAGAGACTATTCTTTTCCAGTTGAGTTGGCTTGGCATCCTTGTCAAAAATCAATGGGCCACAGATGTGAGGGTCTATTTCTGAACTTTTAATTCCATTCCATTGGTCAATATAGCATCCTTGTGCCAGTTCCATGCTGTTTTGACCACCTTAGCTTTGTAATATATTTTGTTTTGTTTTGTTTTGTTTTGTTTTGTTTTGTTTAGGAGGTACCAGGGTTTGTTTTGTTTATTTCAATTCCTATGGTTTCAGAGGGAAGACATTCAAATCACGTTTTTGGGTATAAAGTTTCCTGTAGCATCCTAGCTGGATAGCAATCCTATGGTTCCTTGGCCAGCATCTTTGCTGCCTTTCATATGGTGATGTCCTCTTCTTTATCTTCCTGTTACCACTCACTTCCCCTAAAATATATTCTTATATTTGTCCAATATTTCTTCTATTTATTTCATTTTAAAACGTAAGGTTAAGAAATATTTTTCTTATCCGCTCTTTCAATTATGCCATACCTTGAAATTCCTCCACCAAGACTATTATCTTAGTGTCCAATTTTCAGCTGTTAGGAGGGACCAAAAATTGGAATCACCCAGCTAGTACTTCACCATGCTAAGAACCATAATGATTATCCTGGCAGGGGAGCATTTTAATGGAATTGCTTGCTTACTTTGTGAATAAAAAAGGAATTTTCAGTGAATGTGGTTAACAATATGATATTAAAACAGTACTGCACTCACTTTTCTAACTCCACCCATTTTTATTTGAATGTCTCCCTCAAAAACAGAGCTCCCATTCATTGTATTAAAATGAATTGGTTATATAAAATTAGAGCAAAATAGAATCATTCACCTCTTAGGGTGCATTTACTACCATATTTATAATACAAATTAGTAACGTCAATAATAGAATACCCATAACTAAAGATAATCCCTGTAAATAATTATAACTAAGTTAGTTTAAAATAAAAAGAACATTAGTACTAAAGCTGATTATCCTGACAAAATTTTATACAAAATAAAATAGGGGATTTATCAGATCATTTCCAGTTATGAATCTGTTAGCCACTAAACAAATTCTAGGCATGTCTACTCAGGAAATGTGTGAGTGGATTTTTGTGGGGGCAGTGAATTGTAAAATGCTTTAGAAATTTGTATTGCATTATTATAATAAAATGGCATAAAAATGTCTGTGGGATTAACATGGTTAGGGCTGTAGGAGTGTCAATAACTTCAGTGTTTTGTGTATATTGTATACATCCTACTTCTTTCCAACAAAGTAGTATACATTCTCCTAGAAGAGTTATCTTAATAGTCAGACAAATGCAGTATATGTGTCAAAATATTTACCAATAATTTTCTGAGTGACTACAATGTATATTGCATTGTACCAGACTGGGATGGTAATACCCAAAATATAAATATATAAATAATAATAATAAAGGACTATTCAGGAAATATACAATTTAGACAATTCAACTTTAAGAATTTGCTAAATTTAAGACACTCAGCTTGTAATGCCCATGTTCTTTGAAGCAGGCAGGGTACTTAGAAATAAATTTAGAAGAGACTCAATCAATATGTGTCTTGGGTGCTCAAGTTTAAATTTCAGCTTGGGATATGCAAATAGCATATTGGACCAAACTCTCTTGAGGATATAAGATGTTGGGACAAAGTTTAGATGATACAAACAAGTAAATAATGATAAAAATAGAGTAACTCTATAAGAGTGACAGGTTAGCAGGTAATAAGTCCAGATTTCTTACATAATTGGAAAATCTTAACATTATACCAAAAATGTTTTTAAATAACATTATTTTTGAAATTATTATAACAACCCTTCAAAGGACAATATTCATTTGGATATGCAAACTGTAACATACAGAATTTTAACATAGTTTTAAAAATCTAGGATCTACCAAATATTTTTTCTATGTGACTTTTCTGTAACCTAAAGCTTCTTTGAAGATAAAGCAAAAAAAATAAGACACTGAGGGAATATACAGAAGAAATTGTCACTATAAATAAAAGATAACAGATGCTACAGTGATGAAAGGCACAATGAAAAAATTTTTTAATTTTTGTATTTTATTAGTTATTATTATTTTAATTAAAAATCTTGGCTTTGTTTTGGGGAGCTTTTAGATTGCAGAAGGATCATAACTGTGTCAGGGGAGGATCACTGGTGTGGGGGGTCAGTGATGGGGGGGATGTGGGGGGGTTACACCTGGGGCATAACCCTGTGGCATATGAATACGTTCAAGTGGTCATGGGGCATTGTCTCCTTGAGTGGAGACACACACAATAACTGAAAGAATTTTGAATTCCCATCCTGGGAAGTACTGCTACATTCTCTAACAGAGCAGCAAGAATCCCCTGAGTACATGGGCAGTGCCTAGCATAGGAGGACAGACCATTACACCAGGCTCTTGATATTGATGGTTGTAATTATGAACCTTGTTTTTATGAAATTGAAACTTAGCCTAGTATTATATAGTGCCTAAGAGTTACCTCTTGAAAACCACCTTACTGCTCAAATGTGGCCTCTCTCTAAGCCAAACTCAGCATATAAATTCATTACCTTCCTCCCAGCATGGGACATGACTCGTGGGGATGAGCCTCCCTGGCACCAAGGGATTATTACCAAGTGCCAACTAGTGATGCATTTGGAAAAAGACTTTGACCAAAAGGGGGAAATATTAAATGCAAATGAGTTTTTATGGCTAAGAGATTTCAAAGTGAGTCAGGAGGTAATTCCAGAGTTTGTGCTTATATACATCTCAGCAGGATCTCATTGACTGCCACAGTAAACAGTGGGGCTCTGGAGGGCTCTAGAGACATCTAGATACTATAGGCATGGCACACAATATCAGGAATCTGGCACCCTGCCAGTAGGTCTTACATTGGAATATATGCTCCCTAATGAAACAGAGTTAAACTCATTTATAATTTCCCTACACATTTATAATTTCTCTTCTACACATTCCCTACTCATTTTTAATTTCTCTTCTGCCCCTTTTATTTGAACCTATAATTAGCAGTATGCTTGTTAAATATATGTCCCAGAAACTTAAATCTTCATCTGTTCATATGCTGGTTGAGCCTGGAATCTCAGCAAAGTTGAAAAACCTACTCTCCAGTTCACTGAACTCACCCAGGACAACTAAAAAAAGGATGATGATAGACAATGCTTATTCCCAAAAACAGAGTATCTACAACTGCAAGAAAGACAGTTACATCCATCTGCCCCATGGGATCTAAGGCCCCTCTCAATCAGAAACAGAAAGGGCATCACTATCCCCAAATCCTCAGGATTGAGGAATGAACAAACATAAGGGGGGAATGCAACTATGGACTAAAGTAAACTTATTATTATTCTAGCAATGGAAGAACTTGGATAATTGATATAAAGGCAGTGGCTACCAGCGGTTCTGAAGGGAAGAGATGGAAGAATAGGTGTAACATGGGACATTTTTGGGACATTGGAGCTGTCCTGCATGACACTGTAATGATGAATACAGGCCATCATACATTTTGTCAAAACCTATAAAATGGTGTAGTGCGAAGTATAAACTATAATGTAAACTATAAGCACGGTTAGTAGCAATGCTTCAATATGTGTTCTTCATTTGTAACAAATGTACCACACTAATGAAAGATG